>MU271972.1:3659-13761 GCA_021432655.1 Atractiella rhizophila
CAGCCGCTGTGTAATGGGCCGACGAGGACGGGAGGCACGGCGTGTGTGAGCTGAAGGACTCGCTCTTCGATATTGAACTTATGATGCACTAGGCACGGTTGCTGAGCAATCCGATTCTCAGACGTGCCCCGTTTTCATGCCCGATAAGGCTAACCTGTGGATGTGTAGAATAACTTTCAAGGCCACACTTTGAAGTTTCCTGCTTGTCTAATCCACTTCGGATGCCGTAGCAGCCTCCCCGCTGCTCTTCTCATCAATGATGCTCACTAATCGCTTCCTAACGCTGCATGTCGAGTCAAGACAGGTTAGCAGTCCAAAATATGGCAACATCTGCTTGACGCCTGCGACTTAAAAGGGGACACGATTCTCTAAACTTCATCACAATCACTCAGCCTGAGCATCAAACTGTTTACGTCTCAAACATGACTTTCAAGACCTTCGCCATCGCCGGAATCTCTGGGAAGATCTCCAAGACAATCTTACAAACTGTAAGCCGATCTTCTCTCGCGAAGGATGGTTTCCTGAGATTCCAATTGCAGTTTCTTGACCTCCCTACGGTCCCAAGAATATATGTCCTTACTCGCCAGGACAACCCTGATGTTCCCTCTCATCCAAACATTAGCATTGTCAAAGTGGACTATTCTTCGCCAGATACGATTGCTGCTTCTCTTCAGGGCAAGGGTATCGAGGTCTTGGTCAGCACCATTGGTGGAAATCTACTTGCACAGGAACCTTTGGTTAAAGCAGCGAAGAAAGCGGGAATCAAACTTTACGTTCCCTCGGAGTACGGTTCCATTCCCAAAGGTAACCTCCCACTCTATTCATAAGGAAGTGCTGATGTGGTTGAACCGTTAGAAAACACCCCTCTTGCATCAAAAATCACCATTCGGAAGTTGGCTGAAGCGGAAGGTATCCCCACTGCGATCTACCTCAACAGTCTTTTTTACGAATATGTGCCTTTGTAGGTCCTCCTTGTGGACATAGAAACCGTGTGCTGAGCAGCGGTTATCCAGGATTTTCGGAAAGGAGAAAGTGACTGTCTTGAACGGAGGAAACGGCATTCTCAGCGTCACCTCTTTTGTGGATGTTGCCCGTTTCGTTGCTTGGTCGTTGACCACGCTGCCCGAAGAGGAGCTGTACAACTCTACTTGGAGGTTGGAAGGAGATCGTTTGAGCGCTAAACAGATCGCGGTATGTCTCACTTCACTTCCGTCTCAATTGTTCGAATCCTACCGATGCTTGTGCCGTAGGAATTGCTGAAGAATAAATACGGCAGCGAAATTGTCCATGTGAAAAAGGAGGACCTTCCCCTGACGCAAGACTTTCCGGGATTCATCAACTTCTTTCACATCTACGTTTGTTGTTCCTTTCTTAACTACCAACTGAAATAACGATACGTCGCAGATCGACGAGGGCTGTGGAACAACCACTTTCGATTTGGGACCAGGCGATTCATCGGACCGTATCAATGCTGTCAAGGCCTGGCCAGAATGGAAACCCAAGAAATTTGCAGAATACTTGAGCAGCGCATAAAGTGTGTATACTGTTATAGAAAGGTTGAAATTGGGATTGTTGCTATTAGGGACATTCAGAGAACCAAAGGGTGGCCGTGGCACCAGCATCTTCGTTCATTCGTGCTCTAGCAGAACTCATGGGAACAAAACAGACCTCAACATTAACTTGAACACGCCAATCGGCAGCAACCCTCTGTGTAGACTTTCGCGGCGTTTCGCGGAAATCACTCCTTTAAAGCCTATGAAAAGGCACGAGAGAACAACTCAAAAAGACCACAATAGCCGACAAGCTGAGCAACTAGCTGAGCAATATGCTGCTTCCGATGACGGGGATGTGGACGGGAAGGCAGGCTTCTCAATTTCTGCCCAAGTAAAGGGAGGATTCCTTGCTGCTGTTGTGCTTGCCTAATCCTATCCGTCCGTCCAGTTGAGGAATAGGTTGGTTCTGGCTGTTGCATGTTTGCGAAAACGCGCGAATGTGCGAACAATGACACCTAAAATGTCAATTGGTATATGAGCAAGAGCCAGCTAAAGAGCATATATAGGTGAGGTGAGCTTTGAGAACTGTATCCATCATCCATTCGAGTCATTACAAATTTGATCTTTTGGACGTTTGATATCACTCGCGGAGGACATCGTCTTTCGTGTTATGGATTTCGCACATGAAACGGTGAAGTGCAAACACTTCTACAATATAAGATCAGTGTTCGACAGGTAGCTGAACGGGAGGGAATTCCTACTGCAATTTGCTTCAGCGGGCGATTTGCGGAATACAGGAAAGTAGTTAAAGATCAAGCAAAGAAACAGCCGATGTTTATACAGGAAGTGATGCTGACACCCTTCTCCCTTCCTTCAAAACTTGTACTTTATCTCACCGTAGATTCTGAAAGGATCGATTCTCGGGGGATCAAAGCAGATGAAGCGTACGGAGGTATGAGGAGAACCTTTACAATTCCCGGAGGATGGAGGGAGACCCTCTCAATGTGAACCAAATTGCTGTACGTTCACCTTCCACGAGCAATTGGTCACCACTTGATAGTTCAAACAGGAAACATTGAAGATCAAACATGGGGCTGAAATTGTCCGCACCTCAGAAGAACATCTATTCCCACCCAAAAATATCTTGGTTTGGAAATTTCTCTATTGATATGTTCGTCCTTTCTTTTTATCTCACAACTCCATTGAGGGCATTGGTAGATTCAGCGAGGATATGGCACTACCGCTTGGGGTTTTAAAGATGAAATTCTTTGAATCATATGGATGCACTCAAAGAATGGTCAGAATGGAATCCAAAGACTTGTGAAGAGGTGGTAGATAGTGAGTAGATTAGGGAACTCAGGATATCAATAGATATGATTAATCGACTGTTGCAATTGTGACTCCCTTAAGGATCGTTGGAAACTATGGCAACAGCAATTAAATCTGTCATTGTACAAGTGACATGATGCAGATATTGGCGAGCTCAAGCTGCTGCCACACATTAGGTAACAGTCAGTCGCCAGGGACAGAATGACCCGAGATTAACACGACACCAACATGGGGCTTACTTACTGTGAGAGCAAGATAGAGAGAAAGGTAAAGGTTCTTGTGTTTAGGTGCTGCGTGACAACATTGCTCACCTGAATAACTCAAAGCTCATCGAAGTACTTCACAAACCTTGAAACACCAACCCCAAGGAACTTTAACCGATCACAAAATCTTCTTTCATGACGAAAGACTCTCAGGCAGTGAATCTATCGTTGACGTTTATCGCAGCGTCGACCAATATTAATCTCTGTCTCAACGCATAGAAAAGGCAGATTGCTGTAGAGCTTGGAGGTGAGCAAACACTTGGTTTTGCAGTGAACTATGAATCCGTAGTGTTTCCGTTTCTCTATCAACTATGAATTGATTAGTCCTTCATAATTTTATCTTTTCCTAAAGATCCAAGATAAAGAGGGCTGCATAATATCATGGGATTAGAAGTAACTAGACTGATTGGTTCTAAAGTTGCTGACTTTTTATGCTAACTCCTTTTGAGCTACATGGACACAAATGACCTTAGGCACTATCTGCTTGAAGAAAGAAATTAGTGCCCAACGTTCTTGTGACTCATTGAGCTACGTAGTTTCGCCAGTATTCCTTTTAATCTGCAAGTCTGACGCATCTCTTAAAGGTTTTTGAATGTCCACATAAGAGTTTTCATACTGCAGTGGACTGTCACTTGTGACCGTTCCTGCACGCACTTACTCGTCATCGCTTAAAGTTTGCCTCGGCAGCTTTCTTCTTGCCAGCTCGGTGACCTTTGACTTTGAGACTCTGTGTCGCTCTTCTGTCCTCCTTACCGCAGGTTCAGGGTAAGCGACCTGTTGTTAGGTAGGGGATGATACTTCCGGTGGCCATGGTGTCCTAGTTTGTCTCCGCTTCACAGGAGGTCGTTTTCTATTTGAAGCCATGGATGTGATGCTCTGATGTCGCCTTTTCCCACTGGAAGGACTCACATCTGTTTATGAGGACACATTTTATGGTACAGTTCAAAGTTGAATATTTTAATCCTTACGGTGTCGATTGGATTTTGTACTCCTTTTGTTGCAGCTTTGTCCGGGACGTACTCCAGTGCTCAGGAGAGGATGAACAGTGGGTTTCGTTTCCTCCCCTCCTATCCTACGGACGCATGAATCTCACCTATCACACCTTTTTACAACAGCCTGAACCGTTTCTCCTCCACCACTCTGTCAAACAAGAACAGGTGGGGCACATCTGCAAAAGAGCATACAATAGTTACAATATCAAGGAGATTGGCTCAGTTTACCTCCATTCTTAGAACTTACTCTTCACTTGTTCTACTTTGCGCGACGATCCTGGTGTCACTCTTCCCCGTCTGTCCCACTACACAGGTCGTCATGGAGTCCATGTTTCCGCTTGGTTCGCGACCGGTCGCTGTTTAACGTTCGCTTGTGACGCGACGGCTTACAAAATTTTTAAAGCACCAGGGAACATTCTCATCTCATCCACAACATCATGGACTCGCAGGAAGGGCGACGCTTTTGCAGGACTTCGAGGTTGGGTCAATGGCTTCATGAAAACGGAGGCCATTTCCACGAAGCCTTGTATTTTGAAGTGTGCATCCTTCCTTACAATGAAAGTTGAAGATCTCATTTCATTTCTGAAGCATACCCCAGACCACGGAACGGGCGTGTTCACTTCTTCTTCCCTCGATCCAAATGCAGAACTCGTATCCTGTCCTTTCTCGCTATCCATCAACTCCGCCTCCTGTCGTTCCGCTCTCAAGGACCTCGGATTTTCTTCTGCTCTCCTGGACAACTGGAATGAGCACCAATGTCTTGGCGTCTACCTTGCATTGCATCTGGCTTTTCCTCCCCTAGCGGAAGGCGGAACAAAGTCATTGAAACATCATGCCTATATCCAGAGTTTACCGCGGAAAGACGAAATGATGACTCCGCCATGGTGGGCCGAGGAAGAGAGGGCATTGCTGAAAGGCACAAATTTAGGTGTCAGCACAAAGGTGAGGACGGACGATTGGAAAAATGAACATCGAGATATTTTAGCTGGTCTCGAGACGGAGATGGGATTGTTAGTGGACAAGGAGCTTCTTTTACGCGGTTTATCGTGGTAAATTACCCTCACTCTACCCATCACGAATTGCAGCTCACAGATAAGGCAGGGAATCGTACCTCTATGCTGGGACTATTCTCTCCTCCCGTTCCTTCCCATCCTCCCTCCTCCCGTCTCAACCCTCCTCCAGTCCTTCGTCCCAGGTCCTCTTCCCAGGTGTCGACTCGTTGAACCATCATCGGGCCACGCCGATAACGTGGTCTCTCTCCTCCTCCTCCATCACACTCGTACCTTCTGGCACAGCGCCCCTCGAAGAGAACGTGGAGGTGTTCAATACATACGGTCCCAAGTCCACCGACTCCTTCATTCTTGGATATGGATTTGTTCCCTCTCCACACACAACGGAAGACGACCTGCTTTCTCTCCAGATACCCCTCCCGGATCCATCCCTACAAGACGCCTTATTCGCTCTCGGGTTCGACAAGGACTACCCTACTCGTTTTTTAATTCCTATCACCGGTGACATGCCTGAGGACATGCTGAAGTTGTTACGATTGTTGTTGGTCACGAGAGAGGATGGAGACATGGAAGAAGAGGAGGAGGAGCGGAGTGTGCGTGAATGGGCGAAAAATTTTACGTCCACAGCAGAATCGGAACTACCAGACTTGACCTTTGTGTCGTGGTATAATGAGTTGGAGATGTGGGATGTGCTTCAAGGAATGTTACAAGCGAAGCAGAGGGGGTTAGAAGGCGTAAGAAAACGGGTGGAGGAGAATGAAGAGGCGAATGTGAGAAAGGAAGTGAAGGAGATGATCCTCCTCTATCTGAAAGGCACGACTTCATTTCCATACTGTATGCTGGCTGACAGGAAGCAATAGGTCAGATCGAGATACTCGAGAATGCTCTCTCTCAAACACTAAAAAGGGCGGAAGAGACTCGAGAGAAGGCAAAGGAAGCAGGAGTAGAAATGGATGAGGATGAAGAAATGGAGTCTGATTCATCTGATTCCTAATAATCAGTTCTTTGTACCGCAACTTCTTGAATGTTTCAAAAGTAATGTAGGAAGCAAACATAATGGAGTACAAAAGCATAATCGATATCTGTTTCCAATTTAAGCTGGAATAATTTACACGGCCGCTTCACGACCTTTTTAACTCTCCACCCCAAACTAGAATCGGTTGGATCTACTTCGTCCTCTGTTTCTTCCCTCCCCTTCCTCTTCCACCTCTTCCCCTCCCCCTGCCCCTTCCAGCCCTCTTCGCTTTCTCCGCGACCCTCTTCGCGCTCTCCAGCTTCCTTGTCGCCATCTGCACACCATTCGTGTGATGAAACTCGCCAGCCTGCTCCTCCGTAACCTCGTACCACTCCACCTTGTTCCCGTTGTTGAGCACGGAGAGGTGCGTGGATAGCTTCTCAGTTGCCTCTGCTGGGGTGGCGAATGCGTCCTTGAATAAGGCGGTGCCGGTTAAGGTTGTGGAGGAGGGAGTGGAGGGGTGGAAGGAGATGAAGTAGATGGGATGATGAGGGGCTACCGCGTCCTGTTTGATTGCACAGTCACAGTCGCAATTAGGATGGGCGAAGCAAAAAGGTGGAGGGAGGAGGGACAAACCTTGATCTCTCCATGGTAGTTCGCTCTCGGTTGTTCCTTCTTCTCTCCTCCCTCACCGTTTGTAGCTTCACTCGCCTCCTCTTTAGGCGGAGAAATGATCCTCAAGCCCATCAAGGCATCTTTCCTTCCCAAAAACTTGCCATCCGTAGGTTTCAGCTCCTCTCCATCTTTATACCCTTTCACGATGACATCCTCCCCACCCTCGCCCTGTTGCACAACCCACGTCTTCCCTTCATACGTCATCTCAAACTCTACCTTCTCCTCCGTTTCCTCTTCCGGTTCCTCATCCTCCGCCTTCCTCTTCTTCGAATCCTTCCCTTTTCCCTTCCCTTTTCCTTTCTCCGACCTCTCTTTCTCCTTCTCCAAGTACGCCTCGATTCCTCCATTCTCTTCCACCCAAAAAGCGTTGAACACTCCATGACTGGGTTTAACGTTTGTGGGAATCTCTTCGAATTGGATACCCTTTTCGATACACTTTTCGCGCATGTAGTCCTTCTTCTTTTGTACCACCATAGGAGCGGCCTTCCGTTCTGCCTCTTCGGATTCGACGACGGTGTAGGTGTTTTTGGGGGCGAAGGAGAGACTGGATGCATCCAGTTTGGAGAATGCGTCTGCGAGCTCGACGTTGGAGAATTCTACAAAGACGGATCCCTGTAATTATTCCCACCCATCATGAAAGACAAATCAACACGACATTTCTCCACTTTCATAAAATGCTGAAGAAGAGAAGACAGAGACGAACCTTAAACCTCCCCCGTCCACGTTTATCTCCCTCTCCCTCCCTCCTCATCCTCACCGCCAACACCTTTCCCTGGACCTCCTTCCCCACCTTCTCCTCCACCACGCCCTGTGTCCACTCCGAGATCTCAGTGAGCAACTTCATATCCTCCTCCTTCAACTCCGTCGATCCCTCCTTCGCTCCGCTCCTCGGGAAACCCTTCACATACACGCTCCGCTCATTCACGTCCGCCACCTTCACCAGCGCCTCCCTCCTCCGCACCTTCGCTTCTCCATCCACGTCGTCGACCACGAGGCTGTCCGAGGCGGAGAGCGCCTCTCGGATCTTCGTGAGGCCGAGAGAGGTCACGTACGGACTCATACGTTTGAAAGAGCAGAGGTGGGCGAGAGAGACGAAGCCGGTCCCCATTCCGTTGACGGGGGAGGAGGCGGAGAGGGCATAGAGGTGTTTGTCGAAGGGCAGGTTGGACGAAGAGAGGTAGAACTCGACTTTGGTCCACAGACGGATAATGATCAGTCGTTGTCCTGATCAAATGGATGGAAAGGACAGACTTTGTTCGCGAGCCTTTTCTGCGTCGGTTTTTTCGGCCATTTCAATAACTATAACAATGTTACACTGGACTTATTTCGTGGGATGGCACGACTCGTTCAGGAAAACAAAAAATAAATCCAGTCAGCTGATTCAGGTTGTAGTTCTCCTTCCTTACTGTAGTTCAGGCGCACTAACATTCAGATAATGATCAGTCGTTTTTCTGATCAAATGATGGAAAGGACAGACTTTGTTCGCGAGCCTTTTCTGCGTCGGTTTTTTCGGCCATCTCAATAACTATAACAATGTTACACTGGACTTATTTCGTGGGATGGCAGTCGACCTGCACGACTCGTTCAGGAAAACAAAAATTAATCAAGTCAGCTGATCACGTTGTAGTTCTCCTTCCTTCCTGTAGTTCAGGCGCACTAACATTCGGGCAAAACATTCCCAATCAACCAGACAATCCAAGAACCAGGTGACGGACAGCAGGCAAGATCAGCCAGGATGGACGTCGACGTCTCCACCGTGCAACCAATAGCGATGGGCGAGTCCATGAACATGGAGGTGGACAAGCCTCCGTCACGCTCTCCGTCGCCCTCTTCGCGCTCGCACTCGCACCACGACTCGCCCTCTCCCCCGCCTCTGCCCGCGGTGGACGAGGCCGTGTTCGCGCAGCAGCGTCTGGCGGAGCATGCGTTGCGCATGAACAAGCGCAGGGAGCGGCTGGAGGGCATCCCGCTGCTCGATTTGTTTGTGGATTTCAAGGCGTTGGTGGAGAGCAGGGGTGAGGGGTGTGTGGAGGTTAGGGTGAGGGAGTTGGAGAGGGGTGGGGGTTGGGAGAGGGAGAAGTGGAGGGTTGGTGGGAGTGAGAGTGAGGGAGAGGGGAGTGGAAGCGAGAAGGAGAAGGAAAAGGAAAAGACGGTGTTGTCCTCTGTGGAAGTGAGTGCTCTCTTCATATGCTCAAGGATTATGGCTGTCGTTGTCCCTGTACCCACGAGAAGCGTGGGATATTTCTCATGGCGTACTTTAGGACAATGTTTGTGCTGACCGTGAATATGGCATCCTGTGCCGTCTGTTTGACTCATTTGCACAAGATGTATGACAAACTTGTCATACCGCAGTGATGTCGCTTTTGACGACAGAGTTGAATGTCCAGTTGCAGAGTATGCAGTACCTTCCTGTTGCGAAGCACATGATGTTTGTTTTAGCTTACTACTAAATGGATCGCAAAGAAACAATTATGTTTTCAAAGAGAGAAGGACTCACTCCTCCATCTCAACTGTCCCTCCATTCAATCATTTGTAAAGCATTCTATTTGGATCTCGTGAGCGCAAGTTTCAGTTAGTTGTCGACATTTTGGTATTTTTGTTTCTCTTCAATCCAGCAGTGAAGAATCGCCTTTTCTCACTCGTCAATTTCATGACTGGAAAAGTGATGGGGCCGGACTGAGGGATGCTGCGTGCTGCATGTCGGATTACGGCACTGCAATTTGTCATCTTTCTCCTTCGAGACTCCTGTGTGACTCCATGGCTTGACTCTTGTTCGGAGTTTTAAGGCAGCTGTGCTGCGATCAGGATGATTTTATCATTGCATCTTTGGTCCTGGTATCCATAGTAGTCGCACGCATAAATTGCCATATGTAAAGGAAGCTGCAGTTTTCTGCGTGCTGAACTGCTGTATGATTCCTTCGAGAGTCTACCGTGAAGATGCGCTACTTATCGGTCTTGATTCGTCTCTCTTATCTCAGGTACCATTGACGGCTCCTTTATTCTTGTTGACTGTTTTTCGATTCAGATTCTGGTGGGTCTGTTGGCAGATAGTTCAAAAGTTTACCCTTCTCAATAATGGGCCGAGCGTACAGTGTAGTCTCTCTGTAACTCAATCCATGCCTCAGTAATTATCCTTGTAGACCTACTTACAAAGCAACATTCTCATTTTTGTTTTGTGTTAGAATACGTTGTTTTATGAAAAGATGAATCATTTTATCTTGTTGCGAAATTCACGAATATAATATAGCTCAATATCTGCGTGATTGTGGAGTTAGAGTATTGCTAACACCTGATACTGTGCCTTAGGGAGCTCCACCGCCAAAGAAACGACGAAGGGTGAATCGTCTCGTTCCTCGGGACGAAGGATACGATAAGGATGACCCAT
>MU271973.1:0-13708 GCA_021432655.1 Atractiella rhizophila
CTACCTTTTTCTAACAATCTTAGCTCTCGGGTCCCTGGGAAGGTGGTCTTCAGCTTACTTACGGTCCATGAAGTATCTGATCGAGTAATGAACCATCGTTTTCACATATCCTTGATCCTTGCTCTTCATGAATTGAAGAAAATAATGCTACAACATTCGATTACGTGCTACGGACGTCAATAACTTAATACTGCAAAGTCTCGACGATGGCATCGAGCACCCTGATCTCATCAGGCAGGAAGAACTTTTCGAAAGCAGCAGGGAACGGGGTATCCCAACCGGTGACCCTCTTCACGGGCGCTTCGAGTCTCAAGAACTCACGTTCGGTGATCTCAGCAGCGATCTCGGCGCTGATGCTCCCGCTTCGACTCGCTTCGTGCACGATGATGAGCCGTCCGGTCTTCCTGACCGATTCTGAGATCGTCTCCATGTCGGCGGGGAAGACGGTGCGGAGGTCGATGAGCTCTATCGAGGGAGGTTTGTTGCGGATGGAGGCGGGAATGAGCGGATTGGTCTTTAGTGCGTCGAGGGCTCGGGCGATCGTGTATAGCGGTGGGCCACTTGGTATTGAGTCAGTTTGGTGGGTTTGGAAGGAAGAGGACGCACTAGGATACAATTGTTAAATCGCTTCCCTCTTGTAGGATCTCTGCCTTCCCTAGAGGTAATGTAAAGCTCTCCACAGGCACATGCTCGCTCGCAGTCCGGTAGAGAATCTTAGGCTCGAAGAAAACGACTGGATTAGGATCGCGGATACTCGCTGTCCACGCCAAACGATCAGTTTTACGCAACCCAGGGGAACGAGGGAACGAGTCGTACCAAGTAAGAGACCCTTCGCTTGTAAAGGCGAACGCGGGACTACGACCTTGAGACCAGGGACTGCATAGAACGCTTCTGGGCTTTGAGAGTGATACAGTCCGCCATGGCCTACAGCTGCACATGCTGTTCCAAGTGAACCGCATCGCGTCGCTCAGTTTCAGCTCCTGCTTCCTATTAGGTAAAGGGAGGCTACGCACGAGCTCGAACCGTCAAGTTTCCTGCACTGAACTGGCCGTTCGATCGGTACCTGAACTTGGCAGCCTCGTTCGCGAGTTGATCAAACATGGGACCTAGAGTCAATGTCCGTGAGTAACCGTATGGGGAAAGAAAAGAAACGCATACCCATGTAGTCGGCGAATTGACATTCAGCGATTGCGGTTTGTCCCATGGAGGATAAACCGATGCCAAAACCGGCGATACCCTGTTCGGTGAGAGGAGTGTTGAAAACACGTTCTCTGCCTGTTCCCTCCCGAACATCGAGCGACGGGACGTTAGAAATAGCCTATTGACGGAAAAAGGTCGATGATATAATCGGACAAAATGCGATCACAGATTTACCCTGCTTCCGCCAGAATACGAACTGAACAATATATGGAAGTTTAAGAATCTATCAAATGCTAATCCGAAGGTAGAGCCAAGAAGGCGTCAGAGAGAAATGAGCCCCAACTTTGAAGCCATTGTCTCTGCCTTCTTTAGTTACTAACTTACTAACAGAATTGATAACAAGGACGCGTCTAGTGAGAGATAAGAAGAACAGGCTTTGGACCAATTATGAATTCACATGTGCTTTGGAGAGACAGACAAGATGGATGACCAAGTCTACATCTTCTCATTCGCTCATTCCAAGCGAGCCCCGTATATAGAATGCGACTATCTGGAGGAAAGGGAAGAATGTATGATTGATCGATCAATACACTGCTTCAACTACTCTTCCCTCTATCCCAGCAGGAAGGAATTCGTACCGCAGGATCACGGCACACACCGCTCGCCAGTAACAAAAGCAAAAGGAAGGAACAGAAGAGAAGGGCTCACCAAACTCCTCCGCGAGACCAAGAGAGCACCTAAACACGCCTCCAAAAGCGACATCCTCCCCAAACACGACTGCCGTCTCATCGTTGCCCAGGGTGATAGACATCGCGTCCCTGATAGCCTGACACATATTCATCATCCTCGTCTCCCTCCCCTCCTTCCCTTCCTTCCCAGACGAACCGACGACCTCCTTGACGCCTTCTGCGCCTGATGGCGAGAGCGAGCAGGATGACGAACCCTTGCCGTCGTGCCAGTCGGACGGGTGGAAGGCGAGTGAGGGCGTGGAGAGGGCGGAGGAACGCGATTTGTGGAGGATGGAGAGTGTCGCGGGGGAGGTGGTGGTGGAGAGTGCGCGGACTGTGCGGGAGAGACGGTGTACGGGTAGACGCGTCATGGCTGCTCACTGGAATCGCTGAGATATTCCTAGGATATGGCTGGAGATGTCAACTACTCAGACAGAGGAAAAGTTTCCAATAAATAATTCTGGGGAAAGGCATCCCGATCGCTTGGTGTTCTGCCATTAGTATGAGACTACAAATGTTCACGTGATACTTTCTTTGGCAAGTATCGCGATCATTGCATTGCAACGATGGCATCGAGTGATCCCCCTCTTCTTCAGTCTACCAACACCTCAGCTACCGTCTCCAAGCGCAGTGCAGAGAGGGCAGGATACTTTGAACAAGAACAGTGGTTGCGGCCATTCGTCGCTACCAGCACTGGTGGTCAAGGTGGGAGTGGAGGAGGGAAGGTGAAGAGGAGAAGTCCGTGAGTCCTTTGTGATAATATGTAATCGTTCTGCAAGTGTCACCCTTTGGCTCAAGCTACGATGCCGACTTTGGTCCTGATCATTACTTGAGATTATTGTCTATGTTGCTTGTACTCTTCCGAGTCTGATTAACGTGTTTCATGGCATGTGTAATCTTACAAAGTGAGCATGATAAGTAATTGAACGAGGACAGTTTAATCTGTTGTCCCTAGCCATTGTTGGTGTGATTTTGCAGTCCAAGTTTGAAGGCTAGCGTTAGAGATTCCGCTGCCTGATATGAATCTGAATGACGCTTCTTCCTATGATAAGGACGAATATGCAACAAAATGGACGTAGTCCTCTTGCCAAAATATCGAGAACGATATACCATTTGCTGTAGTAATAGTTTCATTCGGAAAACGATGGAGCTCTATTCATGATCTACTCCTTCGTTGCAGCGTGACCATTAACGTAATGTAACGTATCTGAAGCCAGATAAACCTCGGGTACTACATCCGATCCCACCTCATCCAACGCACCATCAACTCATACATCTCTCTCTCCTCCACTAAATCTCCCCCAAATCCAGCGATCCTAGTGAACTTAGGCAGTGGCTACGACGCGACCTTCTTTCGTCTTTGCTCCTCTCATGAAGGAAACGGAAACATCTACGTCGTGGACATCGACTACCCTGCGCTCATAGAGAATAAGAAGCGGATCATCGAGTCTGATCCGGCTATCGCTGACTTTTTTGAAGAGGGGAAGGTGAGGGATGGATGGAATGCGGCGAAGAAGTACACGAAAATGTTCTATGCGTTGCTTGGGAAGGATTTGGGAGATCTGGTCGGGTTTAAAGAGGGACTGGAGGCCTTGGTAAAAGATGTAGAAGGTCGAGAAGGCAGACAAGCTTCGATTGCATTTATAGCTGAGGTCTGTCCTTGAACCGTTTTCTCATCTAATGAATTATTTGATAAAGAGAATTTAGGTCTCCATAATCTATTTACCACCTGAGCACACCCGAGCAATCCTCGACTACGTGTCTACCTTCCCACAGTCCACCTTCATCGTATTGGAACAGTTCATCCCGTCCCCTCAAGCGAATTCGACGTATGTTCAAACCATGCTGACACATTTTAAGACGCACCAAACCCCTCTTCTCTCCCTTTCTCCCCCTCCAGAAGGCTGGCGAAGCTTATCGGAGTTTGAGGACCGCTTGAAGAGTCGTTGGAAGGTGGCAAGAACGAGGACGATGAGAGAGCTCTGGGAGGAGGAGTGTCAAATGGAGGAGGGGCAGAGACGAAAGTGGACGAAAGAGGAGTTCGATGAATGGTCAGTGACGACTGGGCTTCTCGGTTGTAAACTGACTTGAGTTTAGGGAAGAGATCCTACTCTTCCTGTCGCATTATTATATTGGTGTGGCATCTAAAGAAGAGGGTGTCGCCTGCATCCTCGCATGTAATGGGTCCAGCTTCGTCTCCGAACCGTCCCCTCGACCTAATGGACCTTCAATACTTCCCACTTCATCATCTCCATCGTCCCCCTCCAAGGGCGAGGTAAAGCCTCTGCATGCGTTCCACCCCTCTCTTCGTCTCAAGCTCCGTGGTCACAGTCTGCATTCTCTCGGTGGTGGAGAGTTCCTCATCTTCGGTGGATACGGCGGGAGTGGAAAAGCATTGGGGCGGACCAACGAAGTGCGCCTGCTCTCTATCTCTAAAGACGGCACGCCGACCCTCGTCACCCTGCAATGTTCCGGTCCTGCCCCCACTGCGAGAGTACACCACGTAGGTTTTGTGATGGGAGGAAAGGTTTACGTGCATGGAGGTAGACAGGGACCGGCGACGCCAATGGACGACCTTTGGCAACTGGATGTCGAGAAGCGGGAGTGGAAGCTACTAAAGAAAGAAGACGTCACTGGACCTAGCCCTAGGTCGAGACACGTTTGTGTCGTTTTGAAGATTGGACAAGAGGAGTGTACATTGATCGGCGGTGGCATCGGGCTGCAGGGAGATGTTAAAGGAGATTGGTGGATATGGCGTGGAGGAAAGGGATGGAGTGAGGTGGAGTTGGAGAGCGAGCTGAGGGTGTTTGGGTGCGATTTAGTCCAGCGCCATCCGTCAATAGAGCCTGAGAGCTCGGATGTTGAGCTGGTTCTGCTCGGAGGCTTGAACCAGAAATATCAGATTGCCCAAACGAGGTCGATGCGGCTTCATATCGCTTCAGGAAGTGCGAGATTGCAAGACGTCACACCTCTCCATTTTCACCATGCTCGCTTCGGTCCCCTCGGTGCTCGCTTCGGGTCCCGCGCTACGTCTCCTTCTCCCGGCGCCGTCGTGATGCATGGAGGAGTTTCCTCTTCCTCTTCTTTGGCACCGGAACAGGACGCTATCCTCCTGGACTTGAACAATGCCTCATGGACTCCGGTTGCGCTGAATGGGGCGAAAGCACGTACAGGAATAGATCATGCCCTGGCAGCAGACGGGGATGGGAACATAGTGGTAGTGGGAGGAGCTTGTAATGCTTTCTCGTTTGGTACAAAGTGGGATGAGGAGCTGCTCATTCTCGGAACTGACTATCCTCAAAAAGTACGAGATGCGAAAGAAGTTATTTCGGGAGTGAAGGAACGATCGGTGATACCCAATGGAAACAATAAAGGAATTCTAAAGGAAGCAATCCCAATACAACGTGTTCAAGTGGGCAAGGAGGAAGAGTTTGAAGATATCATGCGTGCCTGTCTTCCTGTCGTCATAACCGGTTTATCCCTCGGCTCTGCAAGCGAGAAGTGGACACCTGAGTATTTGACGGAGAGGGTGGGCAGCAAGAAGGCATGTCTTCAACAAAACTTATCGCAACGTTCTCAGTTCAGAAACAGGTCTCCGTCCACGTTTCAAGCACTGCGAATCTCTCCTGGCACGACAAGAACTTCCGATACCAGACTATGGACTTCTCGGAACTTTTAACAAGAGTCTTTGCACCTGCGACAGGGTCGAGAGACGAGACAGTTTACCTTCGCTCGCTCAGCAGCTCAGCAAAACGAGCCGCCATGCTTGAAAATGACTTTCCAGAGCTTCAAGCTGATTTCGAAATCCCGTCTTGTCTGAAGGCGGTGAAAGAGGGAACATTTTCCAGTCCACGGAGGGTCAGCGGAGCTGACATGGGGTAAGATCCCTAATGTTTCGGTGTGACCGTTCTGATAATGCATCTAACACAGACTATGGTAACAATCCCTTTTGACTACGTTGAAAAGGACTGATGCCCGATCACTCCAGGCCACATTACGATGTCTACGACAACATTGTTTGTCCTTGCCGTCCGTCCAAAGATACACTAACATATTTGCATTTGCAGCTGACGCAAATCCGAGGCCGAAAGAGGGTCCGATTATGGGCACCTCAGTCAGTTCGTTCCTCGGTTCCAATTATGAAGCTGAAGTGAGATCAAGGGATGTGGACAAACTGTACATTTCAGGGTCTTCCTCCAAAGTATCCAATCCATTTAACCCCGACCTAACACAATTCCCCCTCTATGCATCAGCTACGCCGTACGAGACAGTGCTCGAGGTGAGTCTGCTTTCTCTTTCGAGACCACGATAATCAACCTCCCCACAGAAAAATGACATCCTCTTCATACCAAGTCTTTGGATACACACCGTACAGACGCTCGAACCATCGATAGGAATCAACGCCTTCTTCAGGTCTCATCTCCGATCGCCAGGACTGTACGACAAAAAGGACGTATGGGGTAATGTTGACTTGGTTCCTTTCCGTGAGGCCAAAGCACAAACTCTCAAAACAGTCCAAGAACAGTTCGCCACCTTACATCCTCAGCAAAAGAGTTTTTATCTCAAAAAGCTAGGAATGGAATTAATCGCTCTAGGCGAGGACAATGTACAAGAATAAGCACACAAATCAGTGTACAAACAGGTGTAGCATGAAATGGTATGATAACAGAACCTCAATCTTTGTCCTCCCCGTCTTCTGGAGGGTCTGGCTGCGTATCCCTAGCGACTCGAATGCGCATCAGAGATTTATCTTTCCAAGTCAATTCAGCTGGCAAGGGGTATTAGCATTGAGCTGGGTAGATGAATCGGTTGAACGTACCAGTGCGATGGAGGGACTCAATTTCATCTATCCTTTCACGAACACTGTCGAGATTTTCTTGGAACTTCTCTCTGTATACCAGTTTCCTCATAGCGTTGAGCATTAACCTACAACGCTTCCATCAGTACTGGTTCTTACACTGGCGGATTTCGAACCTTGAATCAGCTCGCACGTTATGATTAACATCAATGGTCACAATGCAGTCATTGTCCCTGCCACTTGCTCAGCGGACCACTTCAACAGAGGGTTAAAGGAGCTGGCTCACAAGAGCGGGAGGAAGTCGGCCCTGGTCATCACCTGTCGCGCTGCACCTGTTTCGACTCAGTCAGACGGCGAATGGGAAACAAGATTCATTACCGTAAGGTACAAATCCGTTGATGTGACCTTCCTTCATGCCCTCCTCTTGATCTTCCTCAAGGTCATCGGCTCGTTTTACCAATTCCTGCCCCAAGACTCGTTAATTCTGAGTTTGAGAAAGCGAGGAAGACAGACTTGGAAAAGTAAGAAGGAAGAGGACGAGAACTTTTGCTCGTCCATTACCTATGCGCCAGAGTCATTGATACATTCCCTCAGCCAAAGGAAAGTGAAATTACATCATCGTCGCCTATTGCCCACCGGTATATCAGTCAATCCTGCATTCAAAGTTGAAAAGAAGATCACAGTCAACGATTAACCCAAGTTTAGCTTCCAGCCAGTTAGCTTCGAAATCCACCAACTCTCGGGCCGCCTGCTCCATGTCGAATTGTCTCACGACACGAGCGAGATAACTTGGCCGTCCTAAATTCTCCTTCAGTTCCATCACAACAAGTTTGGGCTATACAGAAGCACTGACCACCAACTATGTCCCATATCTTGAAAGCGTCCTTCTCGCAGACTTTCTCACCGAAGTGTCTCAGTCGAATAGCCTTGATCATTTTCATGGCAGAATTCTGATCCAGATCCGAGATCGAAAGCACCCGCATCCCTATCCAAACGAACAAAACCACAATTCAGTTCGTTCACTGACAACTTGGAGAAAAGGGTACCCACGCGAGCCGAACTTTTTCATCTTATCGAAGATCCAGGCGTCATCTACTCCACCATGAGCTCAACTTGCCCTCCGTAGCGGAGCGGAGCATGTACCCGAGTTAAATACCATAGTGAGCACGCCAGCCTGAGCCCAACTCTCGGCCCTCTGCTGCAAACAGTGCAAGATCGGAGCGCCTTGTTCATCCTTACCCCTCAAACTGTCAATTTTGACTTCCACAGATGAAATGAGGAGATAAGTGCTCACATTGCGCAAGTAATGAATATTGTTGAAAATCAGCACGAGCGGTCGTCCACGCTTCTTTCGATACCTGATTGCGACCTATTAGGTGGTGAGTAGGATCGAACCTGCTCAGAGGAAGATGATATACCTTCTCAAGTTTGTTCAATGCGCGTTCAATGTCTAATATCGCTCCTGCCTCTCGCGGATCCTTCCTTTGAAAAAGTCCATTCTGCCAATCCATAGGCGGTGCTCAACTCCGAGTCTCATAGTAGAAGGGATGAAGGGAGACGTACGAGCGAGTCCTCGTAGAACTCAAAGTTGAGGCATTTGCCCAACCGAAGTCTGAACACCTCTGGATCTGCTCATACCCATCCACCGGTATCAGCATCGATTCTTCCGTATGAGAGATAGGAGGGGAAGTGAAGGCTAACCTTCGTGTGCTTCGCATAGGGAGACCCCGTCAGCCTCACATTGTCGCATCGCTTCTATGAGCCTGTTCACACCATGTCAACACGTTACTACCACCTGAACAAAAAGTCGAGGCAGAAGGATTCCTACATAGACGTCTTTCCTGTGCCCTAAAGCCTAGTCAGTTTGCTTCTCCCTCAAATCAGGCGCAAGCAAGCACCTTAGGACCAAGAATCAAATCTATTCCTTTCCATGAGCATGCAGGTTTCGAAAGAAAGAAATGAAGAGAGAAGACGTACAATAGCTCCCGACCTCCCCGCCCATCACAATCCGTTCCAAAAGTTCCTGTTCAGGCCTTCGAAACCAGAGTTCACCCTCCTCCTCCTCGTCTGGACTTTGACTCTTGGCGTTCGCCTTGTCGAGTTCGAGGACGGGGTCGAAGCCTTTGTCGAACGAGACGGCGATCTTGTAGAGGACGTGCCACTTGTAGAAGTGGTAGTAGGAGATACCTGCTAATGCTACGAGACCCAGACCTGTTCCGAGTTCAGACACTTGAAAAGGGGAGGAGGACAAGAACAATTTGTCGAGGAATGCAGCTCCGATTGCAACAGGAGAAGGCCCTCTGGAAAGATGGGCCACAGTTTGTAGGAAAGCAGTGCAACGAAATGTTGTATGAGGAGAAGGTATCAAACGACCAGCTAAGTTGCAATATATTGCGCCGTACACGGATGGCAATGGGAAGCATGCTCGAGGCAGTGATACAGCAGCTAGTTCTCCATCGATTGGGTGAATATTGACTTAGCGTCCTCCTAAACGAAACAAGATGTGTATCATGCTATCCGAAATGCCTCTCCAGAGTCGACGAGGCAGGAAAGGCAGGATAGCCTTTGATTCGCCATGATGCTCCAAGCGAGAGGATCAACGAGACGTGGGAAGTAGAATAAGGATAAAGGGGCTGTAGACTTGTAAGAAGTTGTACTGGTCGGCAAAGAAGCAAGGATGCACGTCGGAAACCTCGGGCAGAATTCATGGCAGCAAGGCGAAGCTGACAGTATACGAGGAGGACTCACCAGCTACAGTCTGGCCGCCAACGTCGAGGATAGGTCTCCAATTAAATCCATCCTTCGCCTTTCCTCCATCGTATCCTCCTCCTTCACTATGTCCTTGAGAAGCGAAGCTCGCTGGCGTTGTCGGGGGTCCACCTCCATGTATCATTTGAGCTCTCATGCCATGAAATTGCAGAGAGAAACACACCAGGAACGACGTTTGCGGGCTGCTGAGTGTCGAATGCCCGTCTCTGGGAGGAGTGGGAGAAGTGCCTGTGCCCACTGAGCCTCAGAGAGAACGCTCGCCAGGAGATGGTGTGGAGGCGTTGCATTGGGAGTGGATAAAGTTCGCTGTAATAAATGGAAGCAACAAATGAATGAAATGAAAAGAGCGTCTGGAAACAAAGCGGCAGCCAAGCACAGTCTATATAGATCTATATGCAAGCAACGGGAGGTGGACACCTTGGGCTCAGTGCGGGCGGAAGTGGCTTCTCGCCATACAAACCTTCATCTTTATCATCTAGCATCTAATCTTTGGCTTGTCCAATGTCAACTGGGATTCAAGTTGAAGTTGAGTACAGAGCAGGATGCACATAGACTTCCATATCAGCGGCATCGTCAACTCCTTTCTCGCCAGGAAAAGGATCCTCAACCCTTCTGGCGCAGATGCCAGAATTTTTGGTGGAGTGTGCGGTGCGTGGTTACTGTTTGATTTCTGCTCTTTTCTTCAACTGTTGTTTGCCATTTACGAATCTTTTTTCGGAGAACACAATGAGGAGGCGTTGACAAGATTAACGCAATCCACGATCGCTCCTTCTCCGTCCAATCTGTTACCGTGCAGGGCGATACTGTCATCCATAAAAGCATCTAATCCGATGAGAGGGTTTCACATTGATGAGCAAGCTGTCGTGAATTACTTCCTAACAGAGCTTTCCATCCAATTTGAGATGCGGGTATTGAGGCTCTCCATCTATCATATTCAACTTGGATGCAGAATAATCAGGGGAAATTGGCATTGGCTGCTCCAACATTTTACATCATTCCACCTGTCTGAGATATGTGGAAATGATCCTACCACACCGTCTTCTTAGAAGTTCAGACTACAAGGCATGATTGCCTCTTCGCTCTTTATCCTTCGATATCACGACAGGAGTTGTAGGAGGGGCGAGGCCGGAGGCTGCTCTTTGACTCTTCCTAGCGAGGGTCTTTATGTGATAAATTTCACATTTCGGTGGTATCGCCATCCGTAGCATTCTTTACTACACATCAGTTCCCGAATCTCCTCTAAAGAAGTCATGTCGAGAGGACGGCTACCTCGTTTCTGGCTCAGCATGGCCTTCAGACTTGTCAAAACAAACTAGTATATTACAAGGAACACTATGCTATTCCTTCTCACTTAACTATCGTCTATTTAACAGATTCAAGCACTCACTCTGGACGTAGATGCCCTCGAAGTTGGAAACTATAGGCTTGCTTCGACGATCTGTACCAAAAGCCTTCGAAAGTTCCCAGCCTCTCCTCCAGCACCCCCTCCACCGGTCCTCTCGCCATACTATGTCTTCTTGACTTTTCAGGCTCTTTGCCAATTCAAGTTGCACCAGTTACCGGAAGCGCTCAAGCTCGTCTCTCAGCTCAAGAGCTCCAAGCTCGCCATCGGTGATCCCGACGTCCTAGTCTTCCTCGAAGTCATAATGGCCGGCCTCGGTCAACGAGAGGAGGAGATCCTACTCGTTTTTGAAGAGGCAGTAAAACTGTACCCGGATAACGACGATGTGCTCGTTGAAGCTTTCATATTCTACATTCGACAAGAATTGTATAAGAAGGCACAACAGCTTGGACTCAAAATCCTCAAATCTCTGCCCACGAGTCCTACTCAGACGGGCAACAAAGAAGCTGATGGGAACAAATACTTTTGGTGGACCATCATGACGACCATTCTCCAAGTCCAATCACTGTTGAGGAAGGGAGATGCCAAGTCAAAAACGGAAGCAAGTCTCCCTCTTGCTATCGCCTCTCGCATGTTCTCTCAACACCTTCCACCAAATAAAGCCGACAACGACAAACGTGAATGGTTTGAAACACAACACCAATTTTTCCTACTGGCCAAGCTGCTGAAATGTCGTCTCTCCATCGCTCCACTATCTCCGACAAAGGAAAGTCCCACGGGTTCTACAGGAGAGGAGTTTCAGGCGATTGATGAGCGTGGTATCATTAACCTCCTCGCGAAACCAATAAATGCCGTGACGGAGGACGAGTTGAGAGCGGGCCTCATAGCCTTGTTCAATATCGAGGAAGGCAAGAAGTGGTGTTCTCAAGCTCTGGGGCTTGAAATTTGGAGAAGAGAAGAGGAGTTGGAGGGATTCCCGAAAACAATCAGAGAATGCTGGGAGCGGATGAAGGCAGAGCTGGAAGCTGGGTGGGTTCATCTCCCTTGTTTTTGCCTAAAAGAAACCTAACTGGAATTTTAGTGACACTAATTGGCACTCACTCCTCTCATTCGTCCGTGCCTCCGTATCTCTTTCCGATCATGCCGTTGTCGAGCAGACCCGCCAACTTTTACAGTCTCTTTCGGAAGGCGAGAATTCGCGTGAAAGAGGTTACATTCTAGCACGAATCGAATTGGAACTACGGTTACGGAAAGCGCGTAGGACGTTAGAATCGGACTCTTCCAGCGAAAGTGAGAGTTCGACACGAGATCGGTCGGTCGTCGACTTGTTGGTGACTTATTTTCAGAGGTTCGCCAGCAAGACATGTTGTTTCGATGATCTCAGAGCTCACCTCAAAACGATCGAGAAGTCGGAACAGGCTGCGCTTTTGGAGGAGCTAGAGAAGGAGGAGAGTCTGAGTGCCGATCAAGTTCGTCCATTACTAGCTTCCTTTTCAGACGGAGAAGGATAACTGATTTATAGGCCCGATCTAGAATATCGATCAGGTCCAGCGTTTGATAAATTATGAGAAAATCAAGCGTGTTTTGACTCTGGACGAGGCCGATATGACGATTGAGAAGCAGGAAGGACATATGAAGAGATATCTTAAATCTTATTTCGACGCTTTACCGCTCGGTGCGCTCCATCCTACCTGTCGCAGTCTTGAGTTGAAGAGGGGGACAGGTAAAGGACTCCCTTCTTCTGACTTGCAGCCTGCGGACGACTTCGCCATGCTAGCAGCCCAAGCGTGTGTCTCACTCTGGAGTTTATCGAGTAGGCCTCTCACTACACTCATCTACTTCTGGAGTGAACAAAAAATAGAAAATATCTCCTATCTACAACAAGCGGTCGTCATTCTCGAATTTGCCTCAAAACGCAGCAAACATAAATACCAGCTTCGAGTGTTACTCATTCGTATATACCGCCTCCTAGGTGGTTTCTCTCTTCCCTTCCTCAGACGGTCTTTGTTCTAATCATCTGTACCCAGGAGCACCGTCGCTCGCCTTGTCCCACTGGCGCCTCGTTGGCTGCAAACAGATTCAAATGGAAACCATCAGTCACTACATGGCAGACCGCTCTTCGACATTCTCTCTTGGGCTTATCGGAGATCAAACATATTTCCTAGAAAATCTCGCCATGTTGAATATCTTGAGGCAGTGTGAAACAGAGACTGGAGAGATGATTGTCCGCACCTTTTCATATCAGAATTACACCAAGGTAAAGATCTTTCATCATCCATTGGTAATCTCTAACCCACGAAAAGTCGGAAGACTTTGTTGGTTTCAAACTTCAACTGCGCGAGTCGTTTCAACGTCACGTCCTGGAACATGAACATCGGAGACTGAAGTGGTTGAGAGGGCCAGAAACTATAGATATTGCGGAATTGAGTAATTTTCTCGTGTTGCTGTGTCACGATTTTGTCGCTCATTCCACTTAGCCCTTCAACGTCCTGAGGCGGAACCTGAACTTGTTGACAATCGAGATTTCTCACTGATACCAGATTTTCAGCCATATCGTTTTGGATGCATTGATACTGATACATCTATGGGACCTAAACTTACGGTATGTCGGTTCTACTCGATCAGCCTTATCTTATTCTGCGACTCTAGCCCTCGTGGCTGAAGAAAATGTCTTCCATGTATCAATATTCTCTCCTCTCCGATGGTCATGATGAGAACGCTTCCGACAGCTCAGGCGTGAGTTTACTGCTTTCTACTTTCTACGAGCGATTTCCTGCTCACATGGTACTCAACAGCTGACTGCGTACGAAGGACTCATGGTCTCAGGCTCAGATAGTATCAAAGCTTGGAATAACCGTCCTGCTGATAAGCAATCGTCTGAAAAAGCCGAAGAATCGATAAACTCAATGTTTACCCGTTTGAATCGTGACC
>MU271975.1:0-13669 GCA_021432655.1 Atractiella rhizophila
GAAACTGAGGAAAGAAGTGCCTTGGTCTCCATCACCAAACCGCGCTTTTGCCAGCCGATCTTGCCCAGGTATTCCTCTGTCAAATATTATTGAATCGGTTGCTTAATACGAGAAAGACGGGGACGAACCAGAAGTACCTCCACAATATCTATTGTCCGAAGATCCATGTAAGGACAAACACTTAAAAATCAACAGCTGCTCTTACACTCTTGCGGTGTCCACTTCCCTAAAAGAATCCAATCGCAATAAATATCGCACCGACAATTGGTGAAGTGAAATACGAACGCATGTCCAAACGACTGGAAGATGTCAAGGATATTTTCGACTTCTTTCAGGTTGTGTACCCTTGCTTGCTCCTTCCCTTCTTCCCCGAACGTCATCTTGGTAGGTCCATTAGCACATGTTCAGTAGGTCGATCAGAGAAGTCCTACCGCACCCTATAAACCCGCCTCAGGTCAGCCTCAGGTCAGCAACGAAGAAAAAGAGCATCGAGACGCACCATCACAACTTTGAGCGCAGACTTTGGTTGCACCATTTCACCTTAAACTTATCTTTTGGGAAATTCCTTCGGGGGGTTGATGAGAGGAGTGGCTGAGAGAAACTTGCGTGCAGCGCTCAGCTTTTTATGAGGGATGATGTCGGTTTGCATCAGTCAGATTGCACAAGTGGAGGGCAGCCTCCACTTCGCTGACTTCGGCGACCTGACGATCGGGAGCAGGTGGATCGAATCGACTCCGGGTGGATGTAATATTGGGAGATGCACAACTGGAGTTGGGGAGTGGTCGTGCATTGATTAACTATCGGCGGCTACAGTAATTAGCAGCATAGGAAAACTGATGGGTGCCATCATGACATATTGAACGATCTGGTGGTCCAAATATAGGAAGCAATGTCAGGATTGCGGGTGAGAACACTTTTGATTTGTTGCTTCTTGACATGAAAGTGTACTCGATTCGGTATGAACCCGTTCGTTCGGAAAAAAGAACGATTGCATTGGGAAAGGTTTGAAAATTTGACAGTGCTTCATGACATTAAGCCTATTTGACATAGCAAGCTAGCTATGATATCAGGCATCAGAACTCCATCTCAAATAGTCACGCTCTTACCCAGATCTTTGAACTCTTGGTTTGCATTATCATCGTCTGGCCGAATGTCTATGTGTTCAGCGTCGTAAAGAGACTGATTGAATCTTTGATCTGCAATAGAAGCTTACGATAGAATAAGCATTACCGTGAACGAGTAGAGACGAGAGACACACCAAGCATCGTGCGCGTTCGCCTTGTTACTCCACTCTAATGTGAGGAAACGAAACGCACATTCCCGTCTGAGCTGCTCCAGAGTGCTCAACACAACATCATATTTTGAAGTTCTGAAGATTGTGGAACCAGTCTTATCGACACATGGCCTCACAATGCCCGAGACAGCGTTGCGTTGGGTCAACCATCATTCACTTTTGAAGAAAGAATACGGCGACGCAGTCATCATAGGTGCTTCCTCCGCCCAACATATCAAACAAATCTTAAGGATTTGGAGAAGGGACCTCTGCCCGAACAGGTAGTGAAGGCACTGGATCAGGCATGGGAGATTTGCAAGCCTGTTGCGGCCAAGTATTATCATTAAATCGTGAAATGTACATACCACGTCATTGTAAACGATTGTTACTTCATTAACTTCGAGCTGTAGATGTGCAGGTAGCCTAGTAACTATAGTCTAGCCCCATTACTCGACAACATTCGCACTGACTATCACGAATTGTCGCAGCTTGATCTGGTCAAGAAGCCGCCATTGGACGAAAACGCTAGATGTACTTCGCAGCGATTGAGTCTCCATGACCTGACGCTTCTTAGGTAGCTATAAAGCTTCAGCTATTCAGATCCAGAAGGCGCAAGCGTTTCTCTTCAGAAATTTGCTAGTACAGCAGTGTCGCAGCTCGGGAAAGAAGCGGGAAGTGACTCTCCTTGATCAATATTTGTTTACATTGTTCACAATCGGTACATCGTCACTAGCTACTGAAAATATTTAGCTGCAGCTGGCCTACAGATATCCCAAGCCTGATCTAACGCCTTCACTACATCATCGGGCAGGGGTCCCTTCTCCAAATCCTTGAGATTCTGTTCAATGTGTTTGGTGGAGGAAGCGCCGATGATCACCGCATCACCATGTTCTCTCTTCATCAGCGAATGGTGGCTGACCCAACGGAGCGCCGTCTCTGGCATTGTGAGGCCATGTCTCGAAATGACGGGTTCTATAACCTGCAGAGCTTTGAAGTATGTCTCGTTCCAATACCTTGCCCGGTACAAGCCGCCTTGTCTGGTCTGTGTGCTAAATCGACCACTGGTTGGTGCATCTGATAGCTTGTAGGCACCGGAGAAAAAGCCGCCTGCCACTAAAACGGACGGAGGTGAGCAGTATGCACGAGGTACAGCGAAAGAGGGGAACCTACAAGGATTGAACTCGTAGAATTGGATATTGAACTTCCTCTGTTCTCCACCTTAGTTGGTTCAACGGGAGGTAAAGGAGAACTAACAAGGCAGGGGAACAATTCAGGTTCCACAAGCCTCTGGAGTACGTTGTAAATTCCCTTCAGACAGGAGCTCAGATTCCATTATTCTAAACAGGCGGGTGGAAGTACGAACCTGATAAGCCGTTGGCTTAACCCATCCATTCCTCTCGCAGATACCGACCATCTCTGCTACCTCCCATGCCATGTAGTTCGACACTCCAAACCTGTTGAACTTTCCCTGTTTATGCAATTCATTGATCGCTCCTAATGTCTCCTCAAACGGCGTGCTACGATCCGGAGCATCTGGAGGAAACGATCCCATTCAGCTTCACAAATGAGAGAGGAAGATGAAGGAAAGACGGACGCAGATAGAACATCTCGATCTTGTCCGCTTGCAAGGCAGTCAGCGATTCCTCAAAATATTTCCTGATGCTTGATGCACTGTGGTCTATAGGCTTCATGGGCCACAGCTAAGCAAAATCCTGGTCATCAGTCAAGGATTGTGAAATAGGGAAAGCCATGCCTTCGTTTCCATCACCAAACCACGCTTCTGCCATCCGATCTTGCCCAAGTATTCCTCTGCCAAAATCATCGCATTAGTCGCATATTGATCAAGAGGAGGAGAAGGACAAACCGGATGTCCCTCCACAATATCTGTCGTTAAAACAAGCAAGTAAGTACAAGGACTTAAAATCTGATGGCCGCTCTTACACTCGCGCGGTATCCACTTCCCTGAGCATAGTGCCATCACAATTAATACGCGACGATAGATTAGCAAAAGACAGACGTGTGCCCAAATGACTGAAAGATGTCGAGAATGTTTTCGACTTCTTTCAGATCATGCACTCTTGCTTGCTCCCTCCCTTCCTCCCCGAACGTCATCTTGTTGCATTTATCAGCGCATGCTCGATATTTTAAAGAAAGCTGAGGAGGCCTACGGCGCCCTGTCGAATGTCAAGTTAGCTAGTGACAGAAAGTATAGCCGAAACATACCATCACAACTTTAAGCTCCGTCTTTGGTTGCACCATTTCACTTGATGTTACTTCCGAAAATTTCCTCAAAGTGATGAAGTGTCGATGTTGGTGCAACTCTGCGGGTCGCCCCTAGCTTTTATAGAGGAAGTCAATTGCACAAGTGGAGGGCAACCTCCACTTGCGGCAGGTCACGACGGCGACCTGAATCGGGAGCAGGTGGATCAAGTGAGCTCCCGGTGGATGTAATCGTATTAAGTAGAGCAAGTCAATGATAAGATGTCCACGTCTATAGAAGTAAAAATAAGTTAAGCGTTGATTTTGTTAGTCGACTGAATAAGTGTGGGCCATTGTGGTATAAGTATGTGTTCATTCTGGATGGAAACTACGACGGACATCATCAAGACTTATTGAAGGGCTCTGGCGGTTCAAAGATAGCTTGCGGTGGCACCATTGAGTTTGAGGTCATTTGATGACGGTTGTTTCGTGAAATGATCGGCGTTTGATTCAGCAAGACCAAAAGCTGGATTACATTGAAGAAATATATGACAGTTGGTCCATGACATGAAGCGGATTGATTTGGCAGAAATACTTCCGATACGGACGTGAGCTGATAGCATGACTACGCTCGAAAAGGTTTTGACGGTTGGTCTTTCACAGAAGAAGCGCCATTAGGTGTTCAGCTTTATCGTAGACGAGCTAGATAGGAATCAGGAATCAGAACTCCATCTCTCTTTGCTGACGCTAACACTTGCGATCCTACCTCTAATTTTTTACCTGCCCGCTCTGTGCGCATATCAACTCAAGCGAGAGCAAACTTGCCTCTCCCCTGTGAAAGGACGAAGCTTTCAAGTTGATCTTGTACAACTTAGATAAACAATGGCGTAAAAAGGGTAGAAACGAGACGGACAAAGCAGCACACCGGGTGACTATCCTAGTACTGGAATGTTGGTCTATTGCAACGTTGGGAGAGCCGTTGAAGGCTCCGACAGGAAGAGCTGTTGCACCACCCGCTCTAGAGCATCAGAAATCCAAGAAAAATTGCAACACTACTGTCGTAGATTCTGAGGAGCTAGGAACTGAGCAATACAATGGGTCAGGGTAGAAGACACCAGTTGACAACATTCAGTAAATCAGCCATTATTATGGGATTGCATTCTAGTTCTGACAGCAAGAACTGATTACCATTCCGATCGGACTCCTCGCCACCAACCTCATCAAGTTTAACCAGCATAACTTGACGAAGAACTCGGGACCTTTTCCGTTATAATGGGACACCGCGACCGCCACGATGAACGTTCTTCTCGCCGTGACGAGCGCTCCTCACGCCACGACGATCGTGGCAGCTCCTCGCGCAAACGACAGCGCTCACGGTCACCAACGCCAGAGCGTCTGAAGAAGTATTCCGGGACAGACAACCCGTTCAATGATTTGAATCTGGATCAGAAGTTTGTTTGGGGGAAGAAGAGGGAGAAAGAGAAGAAGGAGGGATATAGCAAGAAGGAGGGGAGGAGGAGAGAGAGCGAGAGGAGACGTGAGAATCAGGTATGTTGCTTTCTATTGTACGGTTGGCTGTAATGCTGTTGCAATTGTTTACTCGAGTCTAACTTTGATGGACTGTTCTCACTGCTCAGCAACATGCGCTTTGCATTCGAGCTGATAAAGAGTGACCATTTCAAGGCAACGACAAGCTTGACCACCTTGAAAGGGTAGCAGTCTACGCTACTGCCTTGTTGCTGCAGCTACCTTCCACCCGCACTAATTAGTTTATTGCCCGTTCAACCTATCCATGGCGAATGTGCTTGCGGATTCTTTGAGTTGTCACTTCACAAATCGAAACAGGTGCCTAGCAAGCTTGCTATATTAGCCATGTTGACTCTCTTCGTGTACAAGCATTGAGTAATGTGTCGTCACTACCTCCATGATTATGCTCGCACACAATGTTTCCCTCATTTCAACATGGAATAACGAATACTGACATATACCTCAATACAGGAAGAACTAGCACGTCTAGCCCAACGACGAGAGGAGCGTGAGGCGGCCGCTGCCGCTGCGGAAGAAGAATCGATGCGGATGGCAGCTTTAGCGGAATCAGCACTAGTGGAGGAGTGGCTGAACAAAGAGGACGATTTCCATCTGGAGCAGTCAAGGAAACGAGCAGAGATTCGGGTCAGGGATAACAGGGCTCAACCGATCGACTTGCTCGCGCTCAATCTGAAGTGGAGCCTGCCGAGGGGAGAGTGGGCGAAGGGGACGAGGATCGAGGAAGAGGAAGAGGATGGTGGGATGGGACTTGATGTCGAGTTGGATGAACCGTATGAAATCTTTAATGTACTTCTCCCCTTCTTTCTATTGACAGTTGAAAGATAGACTAATGTTGCTCTAGAATTTGTCTCTCGATGAGGTCATTCAGTTGCACGAGGATATCAAGATGTACCTCTCCCTCGAAAAACATCAATCGTGCATCGATTTCTGGACCGCCCTCCTCGTTGTTTCAAACTCTTCTCTGCAACGTCTTAACAAGGAACGGACGATGACTGCTCGCCAAAGGGGAGAGAACGAGGAGACCAAGAGCCGAATTGATGCTCTGTTAGCTGGGAAAACCTATGAACAACTAGTGGCATTGCAGGGCAGCGTAGACAAGAAGCTCGCAAGCGGAGAGGTCATCGATGCTGATTATTGGGAGTCCTTAAAAGACGAGCTGCGAGTGTGGATCGCCAAAGTAAGTTTTGGTTCATGACAATATCATCCCGCCTGTCTCACCACTTTATTGCAGGCTAAGCTTAGGGATATGCATGAGGTGGTTCTCAAGAATCGTCTGGAGCAGTTACGCAAACGACAACGCGACGACGCACTCAAAGTTCAGGCGGAATTAGCGGCCGCAGCGGCGAATAAGGATGTGAATATGGGAGAAGATGAAAAGTTGAGCGCGCCGAATGCTTCTGCCTCTGGAAGGAGAACGGAGGAAGAGCGGGAACCGTGGACGGAGGATATGATGCCTCGATTGTGGAGTCGGAAAGAGGTCGAGGATTGGAGAGACGTGGAGATCGTGGATGAAGCTCAGGAGAGAGAGAAACTCGTACGGCCTTTCCTCCATCCTCAGTCTTAAAATTCTGATCTTATTGTCTTTTAGTATGCTCAACGACGCCAGGTCACTAAGACACGCTTCGTGCCGATGAAGAACAAACCCAAGTCTGCGTACGAACTCGCAACGGAGAGGATGCATGACAAGGAGCTGGAGGCGGAAGCGATGTATGCTGCTGAGGTCGCGAGAGGCCTGGATGAGGAAGAAGAGGTTTTCAATGCTGAAGAGGAGATTCGAGGACAAGTTTACAGTTGGGAAGACAAGTACAGACCGAGGAAACCCAAGTATTTCAACAAAGTCCAGACTGGATACGACTGGAGTACGTTTACCTGCTCACTTTGCCATTGGGGAAGTTGCTAACGTTGCGTTGTAGATAAATACAACCAAACTCATTATGACACGGACAATCCACCTCCCAAGGTCGTCCAGGGCTACAAATTCTCCATCTTCTACCCTGACCTCATCGATAAGAGGAAAGCACCAACCTACAAAACAATCAAAGAAAAGGTTAGCATTTTATATTCTTTTCTCATTAAATATGGTAGAATTGACAACCGGATGCAGGGAAACGACGACACTTGTATTCTACTCTTCCAAGCCGGACCGCCATATGAAGACATCGCCTTTAGGATCGTCAATAGAGAGTGGGCATTGGGGAAGAAGAGCGGCTTTAGGAGTTCATTTGACAGGGGAGTGCTACAGTTGCATATCAATTTCAAGAGACACTTTTATAGGAAGTAATGGAATCCGGGTTTTGTTCTCCCATCTCCCAAAACTTTGCATTCGCATAGTGCTCAGATTTGCGGCATAGCAATTTGAAAACGTGTAAGCTCAAGAGCTGAGGGTGATGGTGGTGAGGGACTGAAGGTTCTCTTGTGCTCGATGCACTGAAAAAGAATTCTGCAGTGAAGGTATTACTTTTCTAATTGCGATTGGTAGACAAACAATGTCGTGAACAGGGACGCTCGGGTCGAGCTCCCAACGCAGATGATTTTATAAACAAATCCTTTACATGATCCAATCCCATACTCTTGCCAAAAAGCCTTGTGGAGGCTGATATTTGGCATCTTCTTCCTCCTGCATTGCATCAAGCTCCCGTCGTCTATCGCACAGCTCGTGAGCACAATATGAAGAAAGTGATGGTGAAACGAAACGTACCCAGTGTCGAAGTCCATGTCTTCAATCCTGACGAACCTTGTCTTCCATCCGAATTTGTAGCCGACCCATAGAACGGCGAAGATAGGCAGGGAGAGATAAGCGGCCACGAAACTCGCAGTGCTCCAATTACCATGGAGGAAGATCTATCAAACTGATGAGACTAGTCGTCGACTACAGTAAGAGAACAAACCTGGAAGCCGTTGGTGATTGTCACGACGGTGACGAAGAAGCTGTTAAACGCGGTTAAAACCTGCTGGTAGATAAAGATGCTTAAGAGATAACTTACGTTCCGAAATATGCAGCGTAGGGCATGAAAGGAGCCTTGTAGGGGAAGTCATCACGATTCAATCCGTGATATTTGATGCCTTGGTAGAACCTGATGTAGGTGATGAGAATGCACCACCAAGTGATCAATCCAGTAATAGCAGAGATGTTGTCTAGACCCCTTTTCAGTGATGCGACCTTGACAATGTAATCCCACATACAGAACCAATTAAAGACAGTAGCTCCGTTGTTGCTGACGTTCAAGTATGCAAGTGGTCCAAATAATGCCGTTGCAATGAGACAGTAAAGCGGGACACCTCCCTTTGTGCAGTACTTAAAGAACGAAGGTGCGAGACCAGATGTAGCCTGAATCAAGTTCTTATCAGCAACGGGGCAACAGTTTATCTATGAACATACCAGACCGTAAAGAGTACGCGAAGAGGCGTATAAATCACTGTTTCCGGCGGACCACGCACTAGCACTCCATGAGCCAGAGTCAGCCAGTGGGGATGACGATAGCTACCTGATGAGGATGACTGCATTGATCAAAGAGGGAAGTCCACTGATTCCGGCGTTTGAGATAGCAATAACCTACGCGGTTCTCAGCATGGGAACATTGAAGCCACGGAGAACATACGAAAGGAGAGGCGGAGGCATCAGAAGCGCCGTTCAAGAGTCGCGGTTCGTTTGAGGGAACGAGCCATCCAATGATGAAGACACCAAGAACCTTTCGCGATGTCAGGAGCGAACGCTTAGATCTTTACAACGTACGTAGAAGAGAAGGATACGCCAGAACACCCTCCTGATGGCCTTGGGAACATTCCTTCGAGGGTTGGCGGCTTCACCAGCGGTGAGGGCGACGATTTCGGTTCCAAGGAAGGAGAATGCGGCTTGCGTAAAGACAGACCAGAAGCCTACGATCATTGTGAGGACTTCTCAAACAAGCAGTAGGAGGACGAACTGAGGAAGCGGCCCCATGAGCCCGGAATGCCGTTGAGTTGGACAAATGGTCCCTAGAGGATATGAGTTTGCTTTCACCATGACAATTAGGCACAAACAGGGTCTTTCCAATAGCGGAAACCGATCCTATCGTGATTGGGTCCTCCACCCAAGTCAAGGATGAGACCAAGGAGGATCAATCCGACAATGGTGACGACTTTGGTGAGGGAGAACCAGAATTCAGCCTCGCCGTACCAGCGTACGCCGAGGAAGTTAAACCTTTGAGGATATATGAGCATTTCTTCGTCAACAATGCCTCAAGACTTACCCTAGACAAGCGACGAAGAAGATAGTAATCCAAACACCAACGTTAATTGAGCTATTCCAGTATCCGATGACAATGGCAGCGGCTGTCATTTCCGTGGGGAGAGTAATGGCGTAGGAGTACCCTTTAGACCCATGTCCTTATTAGACGCAAACGTGACAGAGGGGTTCAGGGAAGGACTCACAGTAATTGTATCCCAAGGCAACACCAAGGGCAGGGTCGAAAAATCGGGAAGCATAGTGGACGAACCCTCCGGCGACGGGATACCTATTTGTCAGAGTCAGCAGGCTTGCCGATGAACTGTGACAAAGTGACAAAACTGACATGGCAGCCATCTCTCCCAGCGCGGTCATGATGGTGTAGACGACTCCTCCGAAGATCAAATATCCAAGGAAGAGACCGACGGGTCCACCAGAAGCGAGTGCACCACCTTTGGAAACCAGCACCCATCAACAACCCCTTTCTCTCCCAAGAGATGCCACATACCGCTACCGACGAAGAGACCTGGGAAAAAGATCAGCGTTATCTTCTCGGATTTTGGCAAAACTCGCTCACCAGTTCCAATGCAACCACCAATGGCGATCTTTATGTGACACTCAGTACGGCTTTTCTCCAATATTGAACCTGTCGATCACGCACCATTTGTAAGTGGCGAGCCTTCAATTTTCTTTGAATCGTCGGCTCTTCCTGAAGACGCACGAGGGTCAATCGGCAGTCCCAACGCTCAATGAGAGGATACCCACAGGTGCATAGTCCATCCCACCAGCCACGACTTTGGTGGTGTGGACATCGACCTTCTCGCCACTCGACTTCTCCAGGTCGCTATGATTATCGTTCGAAGCCATATTTCGTTTTGGTACTACCGAAAGAGAGTAAGGATTGACTGGGGCAGATGGGAGCCCGTGAGACAGGGAGATGGTGGGAGGCACTCACACGAGCAATGGGGTTATAAGCTGGGGTACCGCCTGTCGTTTGCAATCGCAGTGGATAGGACTGGAGGGGACAAAAACCATGCGATAAAGCAACGGATAGCTTTAAAAAGGCCGCGATTGGCAACTCGTCACACGAGATTAGCCTCTAAAAATAGGCCCGGTGCCAACCTCGCAGCCTTCCAAGTGCCTATTTAACGGCATCCAGCTCATGGTCTTTGCCAAGAAGTTGATTGATTGTCTTGAGTTCACGAGGAATGTTCCACGGTGTCTCTTGCAACATCTTCAAGTTTATTCTCAAGTTGATTGCTTCTTCGGCAAGACGAGATGAATCAATGAGTCATGTTGGCTGGAACTCTGCTCATCAATTTCGGTCCAGCGCACCAGCTCCACCGCAGATTGATATCGAAGCTCAGATCTTCCGCACATCTGCGTATCGAAGTCGGGTGCATCAGGAGGAATTATGAACCCTCTGCAATTCACCTTCGAGTGTTTTGCAATACTGATCGTTCCAGGAGTTATGAGTCCCGCAGAAGGTCCCCTCACGGTCCTCACACTGATCATCTGCTTCATACAAAAAGTCGAGAGAAGGAAAAGCGATGCTGTATAATAAATGACATGCATTAAGGGCACGTCGAGCTGCGCTGAGGGGGAACAGGATCAGTTCATTCGTTAACGGACTAGGTTGGCAACTGTCCCGTAGTACAGCGCTAAGTGTACAGCGCTAAGCCCCAATCCTCAATGCCAGCATCGTTAATAAAGCAAATTGAAACAAAGCACTTGTCCTGGCACAATCCTACAGAAAGAGAATCGACTTCGAGCTGCAGTACCGTCATAATATGGAGCTAAGACATTACATTCTAGTTCGCTGCAATCGCCTCAAATCATACAAGGAGATATTTCAATGAGGAGACCCACCCAGCAAATGGGAAATGCGTACAAAGTTCACATTCCTGCTGCATGCCTTATCGCACGCATCCAATCCTCCACACGCCACCTCGACAGCCCCAAGAATTTACTGTTCCACCGACAGCTCTATTTCCATGACGACTCAAAAAAATCTCGCAATGCTATGCCTGGCTACGCAATTGTCTACCGAAGCCATATCAGAATACAGACGATCCATGGTGTGAAAGTGTCACGTGATCGGATTCTTTGATTTGGAATGTGGACCAAAATAAGGGAATTGAAGACCACAACTTGCTGCTTCGCAGATTTGCTTAACATACTGGCGAGAACGTAGGAGGGGAGGTATTCCGGAATGGGAATTAAGAATAAACCAAAAGAAAGTCAAGGATTCGAAATTCTGAAGGTTGGCGGAGGTGCGTACTTTTGGTTCATTGGATGGGGTGCTATTAGCCTTTGCCTCGATGAGAAACAGAGGCAGAGAGCAAATTCTCCTCATTTATTCTCTGTCTGAGCCAGTTGGCAACTTTGAGTAATGGCCCTCTGCTCAGAATGTAAAACCAGGATTGTTCATGGACGGTTGACAGTCTCCATCATATGCATATTATGTGACCCGTCTTAGGCTTTAGAGCTATATATTCTCTCTCGCCTTCACTAATATGCCATTTTTGGCTTGCCCTGCAACTATTTTGTGCTTTCTCGCTCTCCATCAGACTAGCCGTCGATTTGATACCCTCTTCCGCGTCGTTCAACGGCTCTTTCATTCTCTCGCCCTCATTCTACACAAAGAGGAGGCGTTCAGGTGTGGGAGTTCAGTGCATCCATCAATATCTCGCTTTACAGTACGCTCCACTACAGAACTCAAACCAATGCTGTTTAACAGGAGTGTATAGTTTTCTATCATTCAATACTGATATGCAAGTTTTTTCAGAGTATTCAAAGCGAAACTTGCTCTCGCAGAATTTGCTTTGCATGTGCTATTTTTTTATGAAGACTTCCCGGTTCTCAGTACAGTGGCACACAACTCACATAACTCACATGGTGCATATTTGCAGTGGAATATAACTCTCTAGGACACGATGATCGCTTACTTCTAGCCTTTGATAAGCAACAGTTTAATTTCCTCCGTCAATGCGAGATTCTTCGATGGGTCGAACCTTCAGGACCCTTACCCGCTCTGGCTATCCCGGACGAGTTCGTTACATCTCTAAAGACATGCCCCACTGCCCAAATATACGACAAAATGCGATTATTAGCGAAGGCGGTCCTCCTTCCAAAAGTAAAGGAGGATGCCGACTGCGTCACAGCCGATGGTTCAAAACCTAGGGCAGGAATGTCCCCAGAGAAAAACGAGGATAACCTGCCTTCTTCTTCTCTAAAAACCCTCGCGTCTAGTGAGACAGAAGGGGTATCTCAAAGTCAAGCAACACAAGACGAGGACATCTGGGAGTTCTCCGACGCTGACATCCTCCTCGCGGAGGAGGAACTTCTTTCGAAAGAGACTACTGAAAATGCACCGGAGCTGGAGGATGCCCCCATCGACACCGCAACCCAAAAGCACTTAGACATGATGTTTTCTCAAGCTTACCCGGAGATACTCAATGTGGACATGCCCGAAAGCGACGATAGTTTGATGGAGGACATAGTAGCAAGCGAGCTTCCTAAAGAGCGCACTGTTAACTCTCGCAAAGACGAACCTTCTCCTCCTCCTCGTTCACCTCCACCTGCATTTCCAGAAGACGGAGTACCGTTAACAGACCGTCCGAGTACGGTAGATATTGCTCATATCAAAACTCGCATCAACTCTGTGCCTCGAATGTCCTCCCTTGCTCTCAAGAAAATGTACGGAAATCTACCGTTCGATCAATACACTCCAGCCCATGGCCAGCATGAGAAAGAAGCACTTGAGCACGCGGTCATTCATTTTCGAGGAACCCTTGCTCTCGCTAACGGACAGCTTTCAATCACCCAGCACGCTCCAGTCTCCGACAAAGGATATCGATTCAGTTACAAATCTGGATCTGGTCAGTCTACTCTGTCTATCAGCAATCTTTTCATTGGTTTTCAGACAGGTTTTTCCGCATGAGGTTGGACGCAGAGCTCGAGAAGTTTGTGCAAAGGAACTGTGACACCAAGCCGGCTCGTTTGGACTTTATCCAGGAGTTCCTCGATCGTCCAATCATTTTCAATGGTCGCATCTTCTCTCCGTTCTCGCTCAAAGACGGCGCGATCAACTATTTTGCCGAACGCAACATACCAAATGAAGTTTGGGGCGTATGTCGCATCAGTAAAAAGAGCCGAATCGCATTTCTGTCTGATCATATCGATCCAAAAATCAACTGCAAAATGAAGTTCAGCAAGTATCTATCCCGATTCCATTTGGGCTTGTCCCGTACCATCCAAACGGTTACATTTTCACGAGACCAGGTTCGGCGAGTCCCAGATGTTTTCGTTTCTAGCCTGCGGATCTCCCCAACCGCGATGAAGCGTCTCGCTGGCGGGGTAGATCTTAGATACATCCCCAGTATGTCCACATATCCCTTCTTTCATATCTCTATTGTGGGATACTAAAAGAAAGTGTCTGAAGG
>MU271979.1:0-11033 GCA_021432655.1 Atractiella rhizophila
GTGGACTTGTTTACCTTCTTTCCCGGCAGCTCTAGAGTTTTCAAATTCGTTTTTATCAGCGCTCTGCTCAGCTTAGGGCTTAACGAATTGGCGCCTTCCCTTCTGCAAGTGATTCCCGGTAAGTCTCTTCACCAACTGCTCCCGCCTCTCAAAGCATTCTGATCTGGTTTCGGAAAGAATGGTTTTCCATTGGCAATCACAACATTACGATTCCCTCCTTGCCTCCGCTTTCCATCCACGCCAACTTGTCGCAGCCTTTTGCTGGCACAGATTCCCTCCGCACACCTGCTACGGGATTAACCCCTTTCTTGAGTGTGGGGTTATCATCGAAACTCGTGGTACCGATTCCAGTGATCCACACTCCCAACAGTTACGAGGTGTATCCCACCGATGTCGTTTCCTTGACATATGACTGTGCATGGGTGGCGCCTACATACGTCTCAGACCCAAATGGTGACAATGCTCAAGAAGTGTATGATGGAGGAGCGACTTACGGAGCGGGTCGATTTTTCGGGTTTGGGAAAGCTCCTTTCCACCCTAATAGTGAGTTATTGCATCTCACTTGCCATTCCGTAGGATTGACTGTTATCCAACCTGTTATAGGTGCAGATTTCCTCTCATCTATTTTCAAACTCGCCCCTGACAACACCTCCATCATTCCTTCTTTCGATGGTGTTATAATGGTTGCCGTTCAGACGGCTCCATTGGACGCTATTTTTGCTGAAACCTCCTGGTTCAACTTTTCTTCTGTTCCTCAGCTCTCGATCCCTCCCTCGTGGCGCACGTATCAAGAGGAGTGGCTACTCATGGGGAACGGCCCGATCGCGAAAGAAGTGTCAATACTCTTCTGTCTTCCTCAGTTCTCCGTGCACTCTTACTCTGTCGCCGTCGACTCAGCTCAAGTAGGGGGGCAGCTGGAGAATCCGCTTCCCTATCGAGTCGGGAATATTGACGAGACTCAACTGAAAATTGCTCTGTCCGACTCTCTGCACGAGCTTGCACGCACCGCCCCTTCCATTTTTACGACAGAGTTCGTGGATCAAGAACGCAGAGCCACAAATCTTTCAAATTCTACTCTCGTTGACACTCCTGTCGACGCGAATGCCCTCTCCGAGAGCATTACCGACATGGTCCGCGGCGCACTGTCTGCATATCTGACTGGCGGTCCATTTGGTACGACGGTAATCCAAAGCCATGGTTACAGGATGGGTCTTGTGCTGCGTGCACAGAACGAATTTCTTTGGATCGTGGCTGCTTCCTTTTTCTGTCTGGCTGTAGCCGGCGGACTCGTGCTTGTTCTCCAGCATCGAGAGAAGCGCCTTGAGAGACAGCTTTCTATTGCAGGAGTCTTGCGGCTCGTGCGTTGGGATAAGGAGACGTCTCTGGTTGGCGAAAAATGGCTTAATGGACGGGGGCTGATGGAGTTTGCAACCGACCTGACACCTGGATGCGGAATGACTGATGAAGAGGAGGAGAAGGTGCATTTTGCTTTCCGAAATTCCATGGTGCGAATAGATGACTTTCCAGCTGCAAGCGGAACGGTGCCGACTGTCCGCTTGCAGATGACGCCGGTCCCAACGAGGAAATTCAAGATAGAAGGAAGAAGTTTGAGGAAACTCGTTGGGTTTATCACACCAGTGGTGGGAGGAGCGTTCATCGCCTTTGGAGCATACGCATATACCCACGACGTGATTATTCCCGAAGATATCGGAGATGTTCGACCGGTGCTCCTAGGAACGACTTTCACCGTCGTCATTGGGTTGTGGAGAACTCTGGCTCTGGGTGGAACTAGGAGCTCTATTCGTGAAGTGCGATCTGAGGTACGCCTTCATTACGGACGTTTTAAGGATGCCCGTATAGCGATATTAGGCTAACATTTCTGTTATCTAGGAATGGACACGTTTGTCAAGTCGGGCAACCACGCAGGGAATAATGGCGCAAGAAAATGTCAGAACCGCAATCGGGGACGTGTCGACAAATACTACGTCAATTGTTGATCAACTTCGACGTTCCGTCCTGTTTACACCTCACTCCCTCATATCCAAGTATTATCGGCTTGCAGTGCTTTCATTCCTCATCATGTCTGTTTGCTCCATCACTTCTCAAGGAGCGATCCAACTACGCCGTCGCGTAGTATCCATTGGTTCAAGCGAACCAGTTGCTATCAATGCATACTCGACAAACGTTAGCAGCTTATACACTATTTTGAGTGCATCTCGAGAACCATGGCGCACAAGTCAAGGCATAGGTAACAGTGATTTAGATTTTGCCGTCAATGGCTGGCGCCAGGAATTTCTGATCTCGAGTGGGGTTGGTTATATTGAGGAAGAGCTAGATATCCCAGTGGCGGTCCAAATGCCTCCAACCAACGCGGAAGGATACTTTCTTCTGCAGCCTGCCGGGACGGAAGACTTAAAGGGTATCAGCATTCGCTTCTTGACTGACCTCGGAGTGTGGAAAACGTCTTGCGAATGGGCTGCTCCAAGACTTCAACCGTGGAGCGCGGATATCAATAGTTCCTCCTTTGTCTCCATCCAGCTCATGGAGCACAATTTACAAGGGGTTGTAGCGGTTCCTTCTCCGTTTTCCTGGTTTACTCCGCTTCAGATGCCTCAACGCATGGACAACGAAGAGTTTATCTCCAGCGGCCTCTTCGCCTGGACGCTTTTCGCAGGCTCACGGATCAATGTCGATAATGTGCCTTTCTCCGATCTTTCGGCTGATTGGCGAGATTGGCTCACTAGCGAGATGGCTCACTATAATCCGGATTTTGGATCGTTTTACGAGATTCCCACAAGACTGACGACGCTTGTTTGCGAACCGAATATCAAGATTTTTTATAACTCTGAAGTGACAATCTATAACAACACTGCTTCTATCCGCAAGAGGAACCGTGAATCAGAAAAGGTCGGAAACCTTGAATTCGGACAGCTGGCATTCCAAGTTTATGCTATGGGATCCATGCTGGGCGAATCAGAACTAGGTCGCTTCAGTGACAACTTACTTATCGGCTCTCGCGCTGGTCATGTAGCCCTCTCCAACTCATCTGACGCGAATTCTATCGTGCTTCGAACGGGAGCTGAAGCAGCACGGTCGTTGAACAGTATCCTGACATCGGAGCTCAAATTGGTTGCAACAGTGAATATTCACAATGTCACCACCCTGTCTGCTCCAGTGGGAGAACGCTATGTAGTCGACGTCTCTCTTCCTCAGCTCGTGGCCTCTGGCGTGATGTTTGCAATACTTTCACTACTTTTACTTGTCTTCCAAGTCAGAACGAGGTTGAGAAAGTTCACTCTTGCCGGAATATTACTGGCAGGAGGCACGGACTTGCAGGACTGGAATAGAATGACTGACGATTGAGAACTCCAAATGGCAATTCTAATGATAGATTCAATGTGTACTATTACATGCAATGACGATGTAACAGTAAATTTTGACAATGCCAACCATTATCCAGAAGATCGAGGTCACGGTAGGAAGAACGTATGGAGTTGGGACTATGCCTGTTGACGCCACACTGTGAGGCATTTGCGTTCGCGCTTTTCCCTCCCATCGGGTCACTAGACGGCGAGACCTCATGAGAGATCGCGATGTCTCAATATGGGTTGTTGCAGCAAACGTTCGGGAGCAATCATAAAGGCGGTGGCAAGAAGAATGGCGCACCGATATACACATCTGTTGGGACTCTGGCTCGGGGAGACATCAATATCGCATAGGGACTTCAAGTAATTGACACGCCTCATCCTCTCATCATCATCCGTGTTTAAAAACTAGGCACAAAGCACAACCAACAGCGCAAACATGTCAATTTTCAAGACATTCTTTCTCCTGCATAAAAATTTTAAGCAGAAGGCGACAGAACTCGGCTGCAGAAGGCAAGCTTGCACATAGCAACATTTCCTCGGGAGGCTTGCATTAAAGAAATTGGACGAGTTATTGGACTTTCTTGTGTACTTGCACAAGTCAAGCATTCTTGGCAAGAGACAGAAGGAAACTCTGAGTGTGACCTGGATCCATAGCGAATTCGTTACAATAAATTCAACCATGGCGTACACCTCAGATTTGTCAAGCTGTCATGCCACTGAGCGTATTCTGCCGTTTTCTGCCTGATTTACGTTGTGTCAAACGTAGTCTCAATACTACGTGGACGATGCAGGCTCTGTAGTCTCGAGAGTCTCGAGTTGCTTCCGTGAACATCGCGCACCACCTGTCCTTTATGGAAGAGGCTAATCTCTGTGGGATTTGGAGCAACACAGCACAGAAAGAACGGGTGAGATATCGGGGGAGAAGGTGGACAGATTGTCCCTGTGGTCGAACTAGTGCATCACGTCTTCCTTCCTTGATGCTACAAATCATGTGGGGCAACGAAAGGTGCGTTCAAATCAGTTCAAATCTCACGAATCATGCGAGCGCCCAGAAGGGCTCAGCAGGTTGCTCAGAGCGCTTGGGATTGAGTACTGTAGTGGCAGAAATTGCAATTCGTCAACTACAGTGGTGTCGTGAACAGTTGATTTGGGGTATCAAGCAATCCATTACTCCCAAGAGGAAACTTTCATTCCACAAACAGGTGCGGAGGTGCAAGTCCTTTAGTGCTCCTCTGATTACAATCCTCCTGCTTATGATGACAGCGCCAGACTCTCTCGCAAGCTTTCCTCCGAGTTATGATAAATCGGATGAGCGAGAAGTGATTGTCTAATGCTTCCAACCTTGGCACGCTACAGTATAGCCCCGCGGAACTGCTGTTGGCCAGCTTTATTCGTTTCATTTTCATACACTACGGGAAGCTTTCTTTGAAATTGAAGAACAGACGGATGAGATGAGCCACATACTCGATGTTTGTTGTTACTCGGTCTCTATCCCGCATTTGCGCAAGCTTCACAATCTGTCAATGTTCTTCCTCACAAAAGTCGCTTTATGCGCTAAACACACCTTGAGTGTCAGGTGGAACGTAGCCTAAATTCTTGCGGAGTTGCCCACACTGATGTCCTACCAATAGTCTGTGGGTCTCACAGTGATGGCAGCTTTTTCTCAAATTCTTTTAAGATAAGTAGGACGGTTTCAGCTCCTCAGAGACTCTGCCTTCTCTTTGGTGTTGGCTTGTTGTAAGACGTCGAAGGACTTGTAGTGGAACAGGGATGTATCAGTCACTGCCAAATCTTGATCCGTACCGACATCCCACATCGCCTAGGCTGAGCATCTTGCGCGAGGAAGAGAAGGAAGAATGTGATTATCCCACGTACGAAGCGGTGGTTCCTTTATCTTCGCCCCTGGAACGACCACGCTCCAGTTTCTGGAGACTGGCGAATACTTTCCTCCCGTCCATTTTAGGACTGATATACTTGATTTTTTGCATCTACGTCGCATATTCAGGGAAGAATATTATCGTCTCCCACTCCACAGAGCACACTACAGAAATCCGAGGCTTCGTCACAGCATTAGCGAATATATGGATCTTCATCTGCTTGCTCTTTGTTGATAGTTTGGTAGATCGGATAAGGTCAGAAGAGTGGCACAGGCGCCTTTCTATCGCTTCTTCTGACACCACAGGGAACGAGAATGGGTTGATCTTCACACATCTAAATCACGTTTCCTCCAACCTTGGTGGTACGCTCTGGCATGCGGTGGACCTTTTCACTTTTTTTCCTGGCAGCTCCAAAGTTTTCAAGGTGGTTTTCGCCAGTGCTGTGCTCAGCTTAGGACTTAACGAATTAGCGCCGTCCCTTCTGCAGGTCGTTTCTGGTATGCGTCCCTCGTGATCCGCCACCCCTCACGTGTTTCCTAATCTGTCTTCGGAAAGAGTGGTATTCCGTTGGCCTTCACAATATCACGATCTCCGCCCTCCCGCCTCTTTCCATCCACGCCAACTTGTCTGACCCTTTTCGCGGCATCGATACCATCCTCACCCCTGCTGCCCTTCTAACCACCTCCATGGCGGTTCGAGGGGGAACTGGCCGCCTTGACTTTGTGATACCCGTTCCCACACTCCTCAAAGCCAATAATTTGGAGACGTATCCGTCCGACATCGTTTCCGTGACGTATGACTGCAAGTGGACGGCACCTACGTACATTTCGGATCCAATTGGAGATAATTTGTCAGAAGTGCTTGACGGAGGAGTATTCTATGAAACTGGTGGATTCTTTGGCTTTGGCAGTGCTCCTTTCGAGCCCGATGGTACGCTAGGCGTTCCACTTGCTCTTGTATTGATGCTGATCCAACTTGTTACAGCTCTATATTTTCTTACTCCTATTCTGAAATCAGACTCAAATGCCACATCGCTCATTCCCTCTTTTGACGGCGCCATTATGCTTGCCTTTCAAACGACCCTGTGGTACGACAGGAGCATCGATGGCGTGGTATTCAACATGTCCTCAGTCCCTCAAACTGCGATACCTTCCTCTTGGCGTCCATATCAAGAAGAATGGGCTGCCCTGCAGACCAACATCCCAACAGATGTTTCGGTAGTCTTCTGTCTTCCTCGATTCTCCATCCAGTCCTACGTTGTCGCCGTATCCTCAGCCCCATTGTGGAAGACAGACGAGCCAATGCCGCGAAGGAAAGGAAATATTGACGAGACTCAGCTGAAAATTGCCATGTCCGACTCTCTTCGCCAGTACGCAGAGAGCATGCCCACCCTTTTTCTTGCCGAGTTCTTTTTTTCAGAAACCATAACCCTGAATTCTTCAAATTCCACCACCATCGTTTACTATCCTCGCGACGAGAGTTACCTCTCCAAGCGCATCACCGATCTGGTGAAAGGCGGGTTGACCGCGTTTTTTCATGGTGCTCCATTTGGTACGATGGTTGTCCGAGGCTACGGTTACAGACTTGGCCTCGTACTTCACTCTCAGAACGAGTTTCTTTGGGTCGTAGCTGTTTTTTTTCTCTCTCTGGCTGTAGCTGGAGCATTGGTGCTTGTGCTACAGCGGCGGGAGAGGCGGATTCAGAGACATCTTTCCCCTTCAACAGTCTTGCGACTTGTGGGTAGGGGTAGGAATCCTGTTATCCTAGGAAATGGATTGATGGGCACAACGTGACGGAGATTGCGAAGGATCTGGCAGGTGAACATAATGACGGAAGGGGAGGAGGAGAATGTGTATCTTGCGCTTCGAAATTCGGGGGTGCGACTGGTAGATTTCCAGACTAGGCTACAGATTGATTGTAGACAGACAACATCATCCCCTATGGGAAAAGTTGAGGCGGAAGTGGGAAACTTGAGGAAGTACGTTGGATTCATCACCCCTGGAGTGGGAGCAACTTTCATCGCTTTCGGAGCGTACGCATACACCCACGATGTGATTGTACCTGGAGACGTTGGAGAAAATCGCCTTGTACTCCTGGGAACAATATTCACGGTTGCCATTGGGTTCTGGAGGACTTTAGCACTCGGCGGAGCCAGGAGCTCCATGCGTGAAGTGCGATCGGAGGTTCGTTGTTCTTCATCTGACACTCTGACTTGAAGTTAGTGATGCTTCTGCCTGTTAGGAATGGACACGTCTGTCGGATTCTGCCGTCACTAATGGAAAGATGGAACAGGAGAGGGTCAGAAGCGCATTTGAAGAGGTATCGACGAACACTACATCTGTCGTTGGCCAAATTCGACATTCATTCCTGTTCACGCCAAAGTCCGTCGTGTCATGGTACTATCGCCTAGCATTTCTCTCCTTCCTCGTCATCGCTGCTTGCTCCATCATATCTCAAGGAGCTATACAACTTCATCGTCGCGTGGTGCCCATCGGCCCAAGCGAGCCAGTTCCAATCAATTGGTTCTCTGAACAGGAGGACCCCCTGTACAGCAATATCACTGCACAAGGAGAACCATGGCGTACAAGTCTAGGACTAGGTAGTCCTGTTGCAGATAAATTCCTCGGGTTGTTGAATGAGGAAAATATGCTCTGGAGCGGGTTAAACTATGTCGAGGAAGAGCTAGGTTGAGCTAGGTTATTCCGCATGGGTTAAGATGCCTCTAACAAACGAGGAAGGGTATTTCGTACAGCAGCCCATCGAAGAGGACGTTTACGGTGCCAGCATTCGTTTTTCGACCGATCTCGGGGTGTGGAAGATGTCTTGCCAGTGGGCTGCTCCACAGCTTCAGACATGGACTTCGGACATCAATGGTTCCTCCTTTGTGTCTATTCAGCTCAGAGAACACAATCTGCAAGGGCTCGTAGAGGCTCCTCGCGGTTATTCTTGGTTCCATCCTCTCCAGCGACCCCAAAGGATCGATAATGAAGAGCCCATTTTCACTGGCCTCTTTGCCTGGACACTTTTCGCAGGCTCTCGGATCAATCTTGAACGCATGCCTTTTAGCAAACTTTCGGCTGACTGGCTAGATTGGATCATCAACATCACTGCTAGCTATAATCCAGAGTATGCATCATTTTACGACACTCCAACAAGACTGACAACGCTTGTTTGTGAACCAAATATCAAGATTTTTTATAACTCTGAAGTGACCTTCTATAACCGCTCCGTTTCTATACGTAAAAGGAATCGCGAACTAGAAAAAGTCGGAAACCTCGATTTCCGACGCCTGGCTTACCAGATTTACGCTTCAGGATCCTTGTTGGGAGAATCTGAACTGGGACGCTTCAGCAACAACTCATTTATTGGAGCTCGTGCTGGCCATATCGCGCTCTCCAAGTCGTCCGATACGAATTCTGTCACCCTTCGAAAGGGCGATGAGGCAGCTCGGTCGTTGAACAGAGCATTGACTTCCGAGCTCAAATTCCATGCTATGGTGAATTATGTGAATGTCACCACCCTCTCCGCTCCGGTGGCAGAACGGTTTGTAGTCGACGTCTCTTTTCCTCAGCTCGTGGCCTCCGGCGTGATGTTTGCCATACTCTCGCTCTTCATCGTCGTCTTCCAACTCCGGACAAGACTCAGGAAGTTTACCCTTGCTGGAATCCTACTTGCAGGAGGCACGGACTTGAAAGATTGGAAGGAAGACTGACTGGAGCAGATTAGACTGCTGACGACATCGAATGACTAGTCATTCTCGATGATAGACATGGGATGGGGACGTGTAAATTAGGTTTTGTATTAAAGTATGACAATGAAACACTCTGAATGGATCCAGTGTATTCTGGAAGGGAGGTGCCTTTTTGTTGGAAACCTGCATGAAATCGTCCATCCAACAATGCATGCAGGTAGTCAAAAGTGCAGGGAAGCTCACAGCAGTAAATTCAAGAGAGGCCCATGAGTTCGATGACAGCATCGTTCCTTCCTCAAAGAATGCATAACGGGAGGGACAGGGTTGGCAAAAATCACTGCCATCCTGATGGACATATGCACATTCTCATTTCTCGCACGTCATTCGGTCTTATGACTTTTCTCTTTCTTCTTTCTTGCTTGTATTGCTTGATAATTGGCTCAAAGAATGGCAACACGCTATGGTGATAGTTTTTTACAATTTAAGTACAATTAAGATGTATTCCCAGCACTTTGGGTTCGCATATTATAGATCCCTGTCTCGTCACATCCTCCCACGCCTTCGAGCATACCAGAAGCCAATGAGGACCCTCCCAGCTTCTTTGGAAGGCCCATGGAGAAAGAGCATGAGTTTAGGAAAGAGTGGCCTCAAGTTGGCTTTCGAGGGAAGACTTGGACGCTCGTGATGGAAATACGCACAAAAATTCCCAACTGCGCCGACATTGCAGTGAGATGGCGCACATCTGATCAATGTTCCTCCAGCGTACTGAGCATAATATTCAAGAGAAGAAATCTGTCCTCTGTTTTCATTGCCGTTTTGTGTTGGTCTGCTGGAATGCGGTCGCATTTACAAAGAACGAAAACTTCTGACCAGCAATCTTTGCAATTTGCCATCGGGGAGTTGGATACGTTGGTGTTATGTCGCTCCCAGTCCCGTCGACGTCGAAGCTGCCTCCTCTGCATGCGCCAGTGAAGGAAGTGGCGGACAAATGGACGCTGCTGCCCTCCTTCCTCTCAACCAAGGGACTCGTCAAACAGCATCTCGACTCGTTCAACTACCTCCTCGACACCGAGCTGCCCCTCATCCTCCGCGCCAACTCCACCATCACCTCCGACGTCGACCCCTCCTTCCTCTTCCAGTACCTCGACATCTCCGTCGGCCAGCCCGAGCGCCCCGACGTCGAGAGCGTGGACCGGAGCATCACGCCGCACGAGTGTCGTCTGCGGGACATCACCTATGCGGCCCCCATATACGTCTCGGTGCGCTACACTAGGGGCGGGAAGAACGTGATCATGCGCGGGGTCAAGATTGGGAAGATACCGATCATGCTCAAGTCGTCGCATTGCATCCTCAACGGAAAGAGCGAATCCGAACTCGCAAGGATGACAGAGTGCCCCCTCGACCCCGGCGGATACTTTATCGTCAAGGGCACCGAAAAGGTCATCCTCGTGCAGGAGCAGCTGTCCAAGAACAGGATCATCGTCGAGCACGATGCGAAGAAGGGCGCGGTGTTGGCCAGCGTGACCAGCTCTTCCCTCTCGAGAGGAAGAGCAAGACTTACGTCGTCAGCGCCTCCAAGGCTGGCAGTCCTCCGCTCTTATATCTCCGACACAACAGCATAGGAGACGACGTGCCCATCCCTCTCCTCCTGCGCGCGCTCGGAGCGACCTCCGCCTTCGAGATCGTCTCCATCGTCTGTGGACCGAACGACAACCTGAGGCGAGCGTTTGAACCCAATTTGGCGTGTCTGGGATGGGAAAGGTTGCAAGACGCGGAAAGGCTGTTTGGAGTGGATTGGATCTCGCATAAAGCGGAGGTTGGGAGGTGCGGGAAGTGGGAGGAGGGATAAAGTGGAAGAAGGCTTGGAGGTCTTAGCGTCCGTGGTATTGGCGCACCTCAAAGTGGAAGGGCCAGGGTTTAGGTCTGAGGAAGAAGGCACTGGCGATCGGGATCATGGCTCGACGCGTCCTCGAATGTTTGGAGGGAGGAGAGACGGACGACAGGGACTATGTAGGGAACAAGCGGGCTCGAGTTGGCGGGACAATTGATGAGTTTGTTATTCGAGGATCTCTTCAAAAAATTCAACCACGACCTCAA
>MU271980.1:0-10038 GCA_021432655.1 Atractiella rhizophila
ACTTTCCCTTTAATCCATCGCGTGTGCCGCCCGTGAACTGCTGTTCTCTTCAGCTTACCAAGAGCAAAAAGCGGATGGTTATGGTGGGAATGAGAATGGGAATAGTCCCGGCATGACGGTACAATAAGGTTAGTTACTACTGCGAATGCGAACAAGGATCAAGGAGCCGGCTCTGCCTCTGTCCGGGTCATTTGGTTGGCAACGGATAAGGGCAACCACGACGTCTCTTTTCTTTTGAGCTTCTCGCCACTTCAACTTCCCCTTCGCTCTTTCAGGGTTGATCCTCTCATCGTCAGCGACGGCAGTCATTTATTAGATTTCTCATCGAAAGCCGCCAGGGTCGCCTTTTCATCTTTCTTCGTGCACATATCCCAATCATCTTCGATTTTCTACTCGCAACTATGCAAGCTCGCGCATCGCCGACCATGTCGACTTCAGTAATCCTTCTCCTCACATTCCTTTCCCTTTTTTCTCTCGTTGACGCTCACTCCTCCAATCTCGCCAACACCAATCGCCTGCATGCCAAGCTTCGGATGGAGCGCAGGCAGAAGTCCTCTTGCGTACGGAGGAACGAGACTTCGGCAGTGTCCATCTCTACTCCCAAGTCCTCCTCTGGGGTCTCCGGAACGACCCTCGTGGATGCCGAGGTCACTTCTCTCGGAAAGAAAGGCAGAGTAGCGGTTAAGCAGGCTGGGACCTTTGTGCCACAATCGCTCAAGAAGTCTAGCAATAGCAATGGTGGACAGTGCACAATCAGTGTTTCGTCCAAGGTGAGTGTTCTCTCATTACTTCACGATAAACGTGGGAACGGGAGCGGATGGAGTTGCGATTTTCCTCAGCACGGTAATTACGTGATCGGTTGACTTTGCTCTTTATTGTTTTCCCTAGACGAACAAAGCCATCCAAGCCTCTGTCAAGAACTCCGCTCAGAACTGCGAGGACGCAGCAAAGGCAACCGTTCAAAGTGACGCTGGTAAGTCCTTTTTCATATGCTGCGGGTTGTCAAGTCCGATCCTCATGGCTGCCACTTGTGACATGTGTGCGCAGAAGGACTTTTGGGATGCTATCGAATCGGATTCTTGGATATGACCAACCGTCAGTTTGGAGCTGAACTCTCCGTCTGGAACGCTGGGTCTCAACTCTCTTCTTCGGACCTATCCAAGGCATCCCTCCAGCTCTCATGGTCGAACGGCACTAAGAACTTAGCCACCGCTCCCGGATCTTTCGCAACTACCGACGAATCTTCTGGTTCCATCTCGAAAGTAGGAAGCTTTCACTTTGTCTCCGACCTCCCGGCGTCGTTCAGCTCCTCCTCCGATCTCGCGGACCTTACCCCTTCACTCGCCGCAGCCGGAGTCGACCTTTCCAACGTTCTCGGACTCGTCGATGTTACCAGCTTGAACAACACCCTGCTCGCGGATTCCAAGTGGGGTCTGTACGACAAACAATTCGTCGTTGAGCAAGAGAGCACCCTTACCCGATTCGTCCGATTCGTCAAGAGGAAGTTCGTCGACCTCTCCAACGGTGCTCAAGATGACTCTACGAAGGAGGACTCTGCTTCTTCCACCGATTCGGTCGACAAATCTTCTTCGTCCGAATCAGTAGCAGAGGAGACGAAATCCACTAAGTCGTCTGCCGCTGCTGAGACTAAGGCTGCGGCGAAGGGCGATTTGGGAGGCTTCCTCGATCAGGCCAACTCGCAAGCTGGAGCTGATGCTACGTCGACTTCCAAGGCGAGCAAAGCGACGGAGACTTCCTCTGCCAGCGCAGAGGACAGCGCTTCCTCCACCACTTCATCTGCTCAAGCCAAGGAGACAAAAGGAAACAACAAAGGGAATAGCGGCAACAGCGGTAAGAACAACAGCGGCAAGGACAACACCGGCAAGAACAACAACGGCAGCAACAACAACGGTAACAGCAACACGCAGATCATCGTTTCGGACAGTTCTTGCACCGTCATTGTCACCGATTCTGGCATCGTTATTTCGGATGGAGTCATTGTCAGCAGTGGGACTGGAGCTGCAGGTTTAACCATCACCAACGGCATTGTCATCACGGAAACCGTCACGGAGACCGTTACCAGCTCCGAATCGAAAAGCACTGATACCACCTCAAGCGAGAAGGGGAAGACGACAACGACTGAAGACTCGACCTCGACTTCCACCAAAGACACCTCGTCTGCCGAAGCGACCACCACCACCACCTCCTCCGATGCTAGTTCGACTGGAGGAGTTGGAGTCAACGTAGTTGGATTCGGCACTTCCGTTGGTGCAGATGAAGTCTCCAGTGTTCTTGCCAGTGCGACTGCTACTGCCTCAAGCGCAGATTCGACGACTGTCATTGAAGGAACTAGTACCAGTACTTCGGACGATTCGTCGTCGACGACTGAGACCCCTTCTTCAACGACTACCGGTACTGTTCAGGGAGCTTTGGGAGCGGGAACTTCGTTAGCTGATACGACGTACGTCCCATCCCTCTGTCCGGGATGACTTGACGATTGAACAATGTCTACAGTGCGAGCTCTACTAGCACGCCATTCCAATTGCCTGGAAGGCAGTTGCAGGTTCTTCCCATTGGTTTGGGAGTTTTCGCTGGTGTTTCCGTGCTCGCTTTGGCGGTATGTTTTCTGCTTATCCGAGTTCGAAATGCCGAACTGACGACTGGGCTGTAGATTGTTGGAGTAGTGACTTATGAGAGGAGGAAGTACAGGAGGCAATTCCGTCTGAGACGGGAACAGGAACAGGCGTCCGCTGGATTGAGGGGAGGGATGACTGAAGTTAGGATTTAAAGGACAAAAGGTTGAACTCCCATTTCTGAGATTTGGGAGGGATTAGGAGTAGAAAAAAGGGGAAGCTTCGTACTGCTTGGGTCTTAGAGGTTGCATTTCATCTTTTCTTTTGTCTTTCGCACGAGCAGGGGGTTAACTTGACCTCCATTTCGACTTTCCTTCACACACCGTTTATTTGTTGCCTTTTACTACCCTTGCTCTCTTATTCCTATTTCAGGTGGATGTAGCAACATCTTGAAATCCAAGCGGTTTGAAGTCGATGTACTCGCGAGTTAGCAGTGTCGTATCCAATCACATCTCAAACCGTTCGCATCTTGCAGTTTTGCTTGCCAAAAGGGTCATGTGACGTCGCATAATACGGCACGTCAGCCCACAAAAAAGTTTCCCAATTTCCAAACCACCATTCGAGATGCAACGAGCCCTCCTGTCAACCTCAAAGCATGTTGCAAAGGCAGCTTTCACGCGAGCCGGAGCTAGGAGGAGCATAGGGATGGGAGCGCAGAGTGCAGATACCCCAGGAAAGAATACGAAGTCGTTGGTCGTTGGCAGTGGTTTGCTGGTTGGCACGCTGGCGCTTGGAACGCTTTTCTCGTCTTCTGGGAAGGAGAAATTGAAAGGTGAGCACTCATGTTCATTCCTTTAAAGGCTGTTAGAGCTACAGCGTAAAATGGGGAATGTGGTTGATTGGTCATCGTTCGGCTCTCCATAACTTGACCAGTTACCAAGCGATAATATGTGCTTTGATGTCGCCCACAAACCATACTTGATTGCTGACACCTTTCACCAGACGCAGCAAATTCGTCCCAACTGTCATCAACAGCTGAAAAGCTCAAAGACGAAGCTCAATCCCTTGCTTCTCACGCCGTCGACTCCTCTACTGCTTCTAACGCCGAGGGTCACTCTTCAGAGGAAGAGGAGGTGGATCCTTCGCAGGCAGCTTTCAACCCGGAGACCGGAGAAATAAACTGGGACTGCCCCTGCCTAGGTGGGATGGCACATGGACCGTGCGGCGAGCAATTCAAAACCGCTTTTTCGTGCTTCGTCTACTCAGACAAGGAGCCGAAAGGGATGGAATGTGTCGAGGCCTTCACAGCCATGCAGGATTGCTTCAGGGCTCATCCAGACGTCTACGCTGCCCGTGAGCCTCTCCTTGTCACCTGGCCGTCAGGGAGAGGTTTCTCATACGTCCTCCATTTGACGAACGATAGATGATTACGAAGACGACGAAGAGGAGGACATTGAGTTTGCGATCCGAGAAGCAGAGTTGGCAACAAGGGATGGAGAGGAGCCTGCTCAACCACGGTACGTCGTTTCACCCTTTCAATGGAGATGTGCTGACTGCTGACGCTGCCTCCTTGTTCTCTTCAGGACGCCTTCATCATCTAATTTGAGAGACTCGGCAGAGTCTACAACACATGAAAAGTGATCATACTGCATCCTCATCATATATGCTTCCTTGTAATCACCATTCAAACTTTCAAGTTGTTTTTGCTTGAAATCGGATTGCACGATTTGTCAGCCCTCTGCTCGCACTACAAGGTGTCGTAAATTATAAAGCAATCTCCACTCTCCCTACTTAAGAACTACTGATATTCTACTACCTCAAGTGAACCCAGTGAGGCGAACTTTTGAGATGCGAATTCGATGCGTCAAATAAGAAATCTTGTACCAAGGTTGATGCAATGTTCAGAGAATAGAACTGCGAGAAAACCGTAAATCAGGCTCTTCAATGAGAGACGTAGACAAAGGACGTACGTCAATTCTCTGTCGTATTTTGGATGAATAGACGTGTGGTTCGCCTATTTTCTGCTCAGTCTTGACCATGACATTATGATGAGAAACATACGACTCCCTCGACGCGGTGATACGCGTTCAAGTTCTTGTGAAGGGTGATTTGGAACAAGCTCGAACCTCCTTGCCTGGATTACGTTCGCTGAGCAGCGGAACAGAAGGGCAGAGGGGCAAACAAACCTGGCAGTGATCACAGAGGAGGCAAGGAAGAAGACCCATTTCCTGTACCATTCCTCTCCGTACTTCTCAACCACCTTGTCCTTGTTGGAGAGCCAGCTATGAACCGCATCGTCAAAAACTATTCTAGATCAGTCAAAAAAAGTACTTCTTATACCACCTGTTCAACGACGTAAATTAGTCCTGACCCACTTATGAACCGACGGACGGCAAACTCACCTCCACAAAGTAGCAGAGTAGTGAACACCCAGAACATCAATGTTCTTAACCTCGAAACCAGCAGCCTCAAGTTTGGTGATGACCCATCCGAGAGAACAGGAGGCGTCGGCACCAGGGAACACGTATTTGTTCTGCCAGTCTAACTCAGATCTTTGCTGCGAGGCCAAGGATAAACACACCATAAAGAGGCCCCAATTCAAATCCTCATACTGCCAGGAAGGACGGAGACCTGCAACTTGGAAGACAAAGGTTCCATCGTCGTCCAAGAGATCGTAGACCTGCTTGAGGAACGTTCCATATCGCCTGATTCCTACATGCTGTACCAGATGGCAAACGCTAAGTCCAAGTCTACGGAACACAAAAAAGATGAGGAATGGCAACGGACCTCTGCCATTTCCAAGCTCACAATCTTCGTAAACCTATTCTTGGGCTCGGCGGGGATTTCTCTATAATCCAGGCAGAGAACCCTCGCTTTTTGTGGATTGACACCGTTTTCCTTAATGCGAGTATTGCCAAAATGGGCTTGCTCCTTCGCCAACGTAACTCCCGTTGCATCGCAGTCATAATTTTTCGCAGCGTAAGCTGTGAGCGTTCCCCATCCACATCCGATGTCCAAGAGCTTGTCTTCAGGCTTCAGATCCAACTTTTGGCACACAAGAGCGAGCTTGTTATCCTGTAGCTGTTCGAGAGACTCTTCGACGGAAGCGTCGTTGATCACTCCGGAGGTATAAATCATACGTGGACCCAAGAACCACTCGTAAAAGTCGTTACCGCCTATTCCAGCAAGTACGAATAGTTAGACTAGAAGGCAAGGAGAAATCAGTAGAACATACGGTCGTAATTGTCTCTAATTTGTTTCTCGTCTTGCTCAGAAGTGTGGAAGAGGACGTCAGGGATGAGGTTCTTCAGAACGTATTCAAGGAGCTTCCACGTCATTGGGAACGATACAAAGTCATGTCTGTACTCCAAGACGTCGAGGCAGTCACCTGTGCAATTCAGGCAGAACCATATCAGTGAACACCGAAAGCGTTAGAGAAAAGACTAACCCTTGAAGTCCAGTTTTCCCTCAAAGTAAGCATCATGCAGAACCTGATAGGGTATTTTTGTTTTCCCGTTGTACTTCTGCCTCAATTCCGCGTCCTTGATATCAATATAATGCTCTAGATCCTTTCCTGGGAGCTTGCACTTCTCGTTGATTCTTGGACCATAATTCGACATAAACATCCAGTAACCCAACGTGATTGGCCCTCCGAGGGTGAAGAAGAGAATCCACCACGACCACTTGAACCCGAAGTACGGTACCCAGCCCGTTAATATCGCAGGAACAACGGTGAGTAAAAGGGCAAGGTGGAGGTTAGAAAAGGACCCATTTCCCTCTGCAGGCAGAGGAGGGTTGGGAATCGTTTTTGCGTTCGAAGTTCGTACTCCACAATCCGCCATCTATGGAATAGTTATTGGGAAGCTTCTCATGAGAATTTGAGGAAAATAAACGGAACTCACCTTCGTCGTCGTTGGGGAGAATTTTTTGGTCTCTTTATTATTCTGAGTGCACATATTTGTCTCCCTGCCACGTGGCGTTCTGTCACGGTCACGATCAAGCAGACAAGTTTTCAACGACCACAGCAAACTCCGGCAGAGCTCATGATAAAGCAGGTCTTATAGGATTCATTCAGGGATTCATTACGAGAGACTGAGGACATCGCAAGGAACTATGAACTCTCTTTACACCATAGCCCAGCGACAAACATCCAACATCTCTTCTGACCTCTCTCTGCTCGAGCAAACAATCCAATCAGGTTCAAAGACCACTTCGTTATATGGGCAAATTAATGCTTCTTTATCTGGATTGTCGCGGACGGTAGATGACTATGAAGGTCTTGCACGGCGGGAAGTGGGCGACGAGAAGCGTCAGAAAGCCAGGGGGGAACAGGGGGAAGCCTCTTTCTCACAGAACGGCGGGCCGATTATGACAACAGTAGGGGAACGGCGTTGCCTCTAGAGCTTTGGTCGCCAAAGAATCGTGGGAAGACATTAAGCTCGGCCTTCTTTCCTCGAACTTGCTCTGAGGTCAACGCGAACAGGCAATGGAATCCGGCTGTATTGGTAACTGTTCACAGGCGTGGTTAGTAGGGGTCTTTAAAGGGGGATTAACTCCGCGCGTACGGGACAGGGGCCGTTTTAAGCTCTCGCGTTAAGGGTTAAAGGCCACGTGTTTCTGGCGAGTGTATTCCTGTCTCGTCCTCAGCCGCTGAGGGAAGAGCGTCCGTCGTCCTACCTGCTTAGCGAACGGTTCTACTGTTGAGTATGGAGGTAGGAGAAGCAGTGGGTTGGACTTCGTCCAGTCCGTTTACAGCAGAAGAGGCAGTAGGCGGTGAAGGAGGAAGAGAGAGTTCTTATGCCAGTGTTGCAGTCTCATGTGGAACGACGGCTGGGACTATTTCCCTTCAAGTTCGCTGCGCAGCTCTTTTGAAAGTGCCGAAGTCTTCAGTGGAAAGTGGGTGACTCGCTAGCCCCTCACTCTCTTCGCTCACTTGTTTCGTAGCTTAACAACGCTGTAGGAGGTCGACGCTTCCTAAGCTTTGGCATACATCTCTACTGATTCTACGATTGAACCCTAGGGATGCAGATACGGTTCTTACACTTCCTCCAGTACCTCTAGCAGCTGTCCAACGTCGGCCGAGAGCATCACACGCTGGTTAACCGGTACATGCCACAGCTACGCGAAGTCTGGAACTTCTTCGCTAAACAGCAAGAGAGGGGCTGGGAGAATCCTCTGCAAATGGAGTAAGGAGTAGTTGGAACCTACGTTACCAATACCGTAATAGGGTCATTCAAATGCTTGGTGAAGTGACGTTGATTTCACTTACGACTTCGGAGATTTGTTATCAGCGTAAGTGACCGGACGGAATGGGACAGGGAGAGGAGAGCTAGGGTTGCTTGTATGAGAGTAAGTAAGCTGAACGAATGCGGTGCTGCTGAAGGGGTCTCTAGTTTCTTGAGGCAGAACACGCGTTCTCGGTTCCTTAATGTCCTGGCGAGGGAAAACAGCTACCTATAGGTTGTGTTCGTCTCGAGAAGGAGAGGCGTCCGAAAGCTCTTCGCCTAAAGGGTGAGAGACGGGATGGAGTCTTGCGTCACCTCACACCTGGGTATGAGAAGCTGCTGCGGAGGAGCCTCGCTCGTTACCTTCTCTTCCGCCTCGACCTCCAGACCTACCTACTTCGCTTTCGACTCTTTGTTCTGTAGCAGGAGTAGAGCGAGCCTTTAGTGCAGCAGAAGAGCTTTCTTAGTTTCCTATGCCTGCGCTAGCGTTTCCGTTAAGCTACGCAGTAAAGACGAAACTTGCAGTCTCACTAGACCTTCGAGGGGTTGCGCCTCCTGTTACGACTCTACGAGGCTAGACAAGAACCTTTGCTTACGGAGGACCGCGACTTCCCTCGCAGCCAAAACTTCCCCTACCGCTTCCGCTTTTCTCAAACCTAGTGCCTAACCTAACACGTCGGAGAGGTGTGCGAAATATTTGTGCTATGCCACTTTCACAAGCAAGTAGTACCTCCGCCCTTGAGCATAGAGCTTAGCCGGTTTATACCAGATTTCGTCAAACAGGAAGGAAACGAAGACGAGACTTCAACCGATTGTAACTTAGGTGTCTTAGTAAGAACGTGTTACCATGCTGAATATATGCTTAAGTCCGTACTGGAGAGGGGACAAGAATATTGGTACGACTGGGACAAACTTTCGAGCTCGGCTTATAGTGCCGCAGCCTTAAACCCGATTGTTCAGAACGCGTGGAGTACAGAGCAGTTGACTTGACAGCAGACCCTAATTCGAACAAGATCTCCTCTTTTTCATATGTCTTCGACAACTGGCTGAGGCTATACGAACAAGTTACTGACCGCCACCTGCAGATCGACGAGTCTTCAACCAGCTGGACTACACCGCACAGCTGCTTCTTCTCTATAGTTACAACTCCGCATTTTTTGTTCTGACTATGTGCTATGGATGGTATCCTGTTCTTCTCAGGTACAGACAGAAATAGTAGAGTGGTGTATCCGGGACTACAAATATGTTAAATACGACGAACATACGATGTCACTTTCGTAGCTGCTTCTTCTTCCGCTTATCCTTCTTCCCCTCATTAAACTCGTACGGTTTCTTCTTATTCTTCTTCTTTCCCTTTTTCCAAGCGCGAGGCAATAAGGTTACCACAATGCTGTGACTTGGCGCCAGAGAGTGTCACTGGGTGCAGGTGTGAGTAACAGAAGCCGATCAAACACTCAAGCGCATTGCCATAGTCATACCTCACTTTATTCAATCAGCAACGTTGGGCAATTTTTAGTACGTGAGCAGTTCTTTTCTTAATTTGTTGTGCTATATAGGTGCTTAGTGGATCCAGATTTATTGCCTTCGCCTTATTTAGTAGGCTCCATAAACTCCTACTTTTTCTTCCTATGCTTTCACGGATAACGGGGTTGATAGTTCTAATTGTTCAGAGGAGAGCAAGCTGCAAGCTACTTGCTTTAACATAAGGCTCTATTAGGATCCCACAAACGTCGTAGCTCTTCTGCGGCAGCTCAGGGACAGGTGTATAAAGTGAGTCGTACAAGACCCTTTCGAAGCACATCTCCCTTTTCCTTCGCGATATGTTTGGAAACTCGTACAGGGAGACGAGGCAGTACAAGGGATCATAACGGACAGGAACCCGTTCCATGTATAGCTCGCGACGTGGCCACCTTCTCTCCTTGCTCAAAAGTAACTCGCGTATTAAGCAAGCCGGCAGGTTGTAGCACCCTCCTCGTAATTTCCATCGACACACGGGCGCTTTCACGGGTGCTGACAATCACAACCTCTTGCCTGAGAGACGACAGGCCCTTCTCCTGCGCTTCCGCCTCCTTCATACCTTATCGCTCAGAGCGAGAAACAAACTGAGGTAAACAAACTCTCAGAGTTCCGCTCAGAAGTCACGGCTTTTTAGCAGTGCCTGTGCGAAACGAGCAGACACAGGCCTATAGGTAATGATGCGCAGGTATGGTAACAACCCTTATCCTCCTTGTATGTTGTAG
>MU271981.1:0-13343 GCA_021432655.1 Atractiella rhizophila
ATTCTTGACTGTGCTGGCTTCATTGAGGCAATAATCCCCTTCTTCGTCACTTTCTAATAGCCTAAGAGCCATACATGTAGCCTTGAAAGTCTCATGGACAGTTCCCTCGACTGTTCGGATATCCTCAAAAGATTTTGGGCTGGCGAGCTGATGCAGAAGCAATCAGAGATAGAATAACTCCCCTTGTGACAGCCAACATAGTAGATACGGCCAATAGCTTCTTGTCTCTCCTGGATTTTCCAAGAGCATGAGCCCGACTTCCAGGTAAGGAATTGAGGAGCCTTAGGATAGGTAAGGTCTTCAGTAATGTTGGGGTTTTCCCGACAGTAGGTGAAGCAGTCTGTCAACATTGTTTTGGTGATGTTGTTCCTGCCAAGAATGTTACCCAGGGATTTATCCGGAGGATTAAAGATTAAAGGTCACAGAACGCCGATCCGGAAGGGGTACTGCCAAGGGAATAACCACAGGAAAATGCTGGTGTAAATTAAAGCGGAAAATCCAGTAACAGGCTATAAAATTTTATCAAATAAGCCCTAACATCATCTCAGGAGTAGTTCTAAACACTTCAGAAGATCCAATGAATCTAGCAGCCAAGTACTCTTGAATCTCATCCATCACCCTAATATCACTTCGGGCGCTATAAGGACAGCTTGTGCCTGATCCTTTCCTTTGTAGATGTATTTGAACAGGTATTTGATTGATTTTGATGGAGATGCATAGCTCACATTGATATGGGCTGTAAACTGACGAAGAATGTCAGCATTAAATGGTCTCTCTGGGCTTTCTCCTGGGTTGCCATGATGAGATCCCAGTCATTGCAGTCTGAGGCTCCGTTTAGCACGTAGTTTCTCTGGCACCAGTCCTTCATGGATTGGACCGCTCTGGCAATGTTCATTGCGTTCTGTCTTCCCATTTGTGTACGAGTTTGATGTATCAGTCCATGCCTTTCTCGAAGTTAGAGGAAAATGGTCTGTTGTCCCTTGCCATAGACCCGTTCGATGATTTTGCGCATTTTGTCGTCAGATAGTATTAGTTGGTTGCCTGAATCAAACTTGATTTCTATGGACTTATCCAGCCCGTACTCTGCTGAGAGTCGTTTCCACACTGTTGGCAAGTGGGCAAGGATATAGGCATGCATTTTCTAACGGATGTTCTTTCTGAGATCTGGTACGTCGAAGTCGATCTGGAGGATGGGGATGGACTCCTTATTGATGACGGATTACTTCCAGTCCTTCTGAGATTCGCTTCCTTGATCAGTCTCCTCTGGTGTGAGTGCTCCGACTCTGTAGATGCGTCCGAGTTGGAGTTGATTCTGATGGGACTTGTTCATGGCTGGCGTGTCTTATGTTCTTTCTCTTTTTCCGCCTTCTTTTCCTCTCTTCCCCTTCACCCCCGCTCGAAGAGAAGTTGGAGGTGTGGTGCTTCTTTTTCAAGGTGGGTTTCTTCTTCATAGTTGTTGCCTCTAGGCCATGTGCGTTTCCCCTCATTTGCCTGCTGCCACCCATGAGTAGTCTCGGATGTTTCTGCTCCTATTCCTGCCTCACGGCAGTTACACTGGCCGACAGAGGTGCATGTTGCTACCTTTGTCTTTCTTTCGCCAGGCGAGGTGATTCTGGGCCATGGTTGGTTGGGTGGCTTGCATAAAGTTCTGGTAGGCCGGGAAGAATTGGGCCTGAGTTGGAGGGGTGTTGTTAGGGTTCACAAAAGGCGGAATGGAGCGCGCTTCATGTAGGCAACTAGCTGGGAATCCTCTGATGTGGGCACCCGGTGACAGGAGAGGCTGTATGGGTGGTACAGGTAGAGTTGTGTCACCCCTTCCTCCCCCTCATTGTACTTGGAATTCTGGGCTATGGTGGTTTTGACCGGTGGATTTATTTATGATTCTGATGGTCTCCCTGGCTAGTATTAGCTTTGCCAATTGGGTGGTTCCGGTTCGATTCTCTCTGGTTCCTTCGTAAAGGTTCCAGTTAAGCGTAGGTATGTGATGGTATTGTCCTTCGCTGTTAAGGGGGATCCCTACTAGTTGAGCCATAGGCACAGGGTTCATGGTTGCATGTACGGCGGCAGTTTAAGGGACATTGAGGAATCCCCTAGGGTGAGGGTTTCCAATGGGTTGTTTGATACTGCGATCACCACACTTAGTGTAGGTACTCCGACCATATGGAGCTGCTTACGAGGTAAAGGGATGGTGAGGAATCCTCCCCAAAGTGAGGGTTTCAGACTGGGGTGTACGGCACTACAACCATCACACCTTAGCAGAAGCACTCCCACCATGTGGAGCTGCTTACTGGGTAAAGGTGTCGTTGCAAAGAGCCCCCATGAAGGCCTGGCAACCTGCCCTACGGTCTCACAACAGAGAAACGCCTGTATATGAGCTCAGCATTAGTCCCTGTCCCCTTTTGGATCCTATGGTAATTCTTGTCAAAGGAGATATGGAGGACTTGGATCTGTTGCGCAGATAATTTCCGCTCCTCAATATGGCGGTTAAATTTGTCTGGTTCGGTTGGCTCAAGGATGTGTTGCATTGCTTCTACTGCGTTCTACTGTTCCTCCTCCCTCTCTTCTTCCTCTCTCGTATCCTCCATCACTTCCCTTTTTACTTCCAGGCCCAGTTCTTCTGGTGCATGCCCATGTTCTACACCTAATATGCCCAATTCCTTCCATCCTACTTGTGCCGTTTCTACTGTTGGTTGTCTAAAGTTGACTCTTTTGTGGGGTTGTAAGCTCCAGCAGCCTAACCTAACCCTCATAATCAAAGCACTCCAGCAATTGAACCACCAGAACAATATCAGTACAATGACATACATCCAAATTGATGGGATATGGAATAGATGCCATTTGGTTTCCTAATTCATGGGCACAAGTGGACTGAGCAAGCGAGAAGAGGCGATCAAGGAAAATAACTACCTTTCACCTCTTTTTTCTGAGCATAAGTAAAAATCTGCTCATGCAATTTTAGTTTTCTTTCTGTGCGACCACAGTGCTCACCTTGTAAGCATCCACAGGGATTCCTATGACAATCAAATCTTTCTCTTTGACATCCATCAAGGCACTTCTGATCACAAATTCACTTGCAATTCTTTAAAAAGAAGACAGCACACTGCATGGTATTAAACTTAGAGGCTGCAAATCTGCAGATCATGTTGATCTCGTTAAGCAAATATTATAGGAGAAGAAAGAAACCCTGTTTTCATTCATGATTCATCCTGCCATCTCATTTGAGTTGCAATTCCAGAACATTACTCTTTTACCACAAGTTCTCACTTTTTCTTATCTTACTTTTCTTGAAGATTATATAAAGCCTCTGAAGAGCGAAATAAAGCATGATTACATTCCACAATAACAACAGGTTATGAGCCTAATGAGCTCATAGACACAAAACAGCACCTACCAACCAAGTACAAAAGAGACAATGCACCAATGTATCCAATCCCCACTAGCAGCCCCTTGCAACAATGTTCGAGTCCTTCAATGCATTCAAGATCGAGCTGCTGAAGATGAATAACTGGGTGGTTAGACTATGTCATTGGGACAAAGAAAAGACCTATACCTGAAGTGGTGAAAGGTGAAGATAGCAAAGACATCACCATTGCGAATAAAGAGGCACTGGACACATAGGACACCAAGGACTCGAAGGCCCAAACAAGAATCAAGCTGACGATTTAGACAGCGAACTGATCCATTTGGTGGGAGCAATGACAGTGGTGGATATGTGGAAACAGCTATGCACGGTGAAAGAGGCGAAAGCGATCATGCGGATCCTAGCTGTAAGGTGGCGGTTATATTGCTCATATGCTGAGGAAGGATTCAGCATGGTGGAACACATCTCTGCATCCAGAGGAGTTCAAGAAGAACTTGCCTTGATGGGGATACCCTCAAAGATGAGGATTTCATGTTCCTCCTGATCACTCCCTTCCCGAATCTTGGGACACTTTTCCATCCTCTTATTTTGGCGCCAACTCCAACAAACCAACTGTCTCACCCTATAAACTATCGGCGTTAACTGAAGAAGAAAGGCAAAGAAAGAAGAAGTTCACTGTCCTGTACCTGTCGAATGACCCTGCCAAAGTTGTATCGGTGGTTGTGCCGAATGGACTGGATATTGGCTTACAATAGACGATACAGTTCCGGGACGATACAAAGAACACTGGCAAACGAAAGTACCCTTTCAGGTTTCAATATGATTCGATAGCCATCACTAGAACTCATGACTAAAATGTCTTTTCTCCTCGATTCGCTGCCCGGGAGGCCAGGAGGCATACAAGGAAGTTGAGGGAATCCCCCAGATAGGAGGCACATACCAGGAATCTAGAGACCCTAGAGGTGGGCACTAGGAATCCATTTGCTTCCTGGAGGAACACAGGTTCAGCAATTTCCTTCACCTCCAGTCTCCAACAGCCTCCATAATCCTCCTTAAATGTGTGTTGGCTCCTCCAGACCACATAAAGCCTAGGTGGAGGCTTTTGCCAACCTTGGCACTTTTCCTCTTCGAGGAGCAGCTAGCACTGATTGAATGTGGGTGTTGAAGGAGAGCTAGAGGGGAATCAAAGTTCTACTCCATAGGAACAGGTAGAATACACTTGGCTTTTGGGCTGGCTGACTATCCAACTGGGTGGCATGATGATGACGATGATGAAGTCATATTAACGAGCTTTTTAGGACCGGAAGGTCAAGAAGCTCTCCATTTTGATTGTAGATACAAGGCCCCGTGGGTTAGTCACCTTGGCCATTTGACCAGATTCTTCTCCCTTTCAATTCCATTTACTTCCTACTCCTCTCCGAACCCAGGGCCCTTGCAGGGTGGTGTGTTCGTCTAGTTTTGCATATCGCCGTAGATGGCTGGGTGAGAGTCAAAACTCCCCTGAAGGATAGATTTTGATGTGATGCTTGATTGCGACTGTATCCAAGAGATGTTAGATGCGTGTTCTGTAAACGGGGACAGTGGAAGTAGAAATACAAATAATACACTGAAGCTAATGAGGAAGAAAGGGAGTTAAAAGAAAGAGTAAAAGGTGTTGTAAAGCGAAAGAAGACCAAATCTGAGGGGTTAAGGAGAGGGATTCAGAAAGGCTTAGCTTCAGAATATGCGGGCATGTAGAGGTTGAGTGCACCTTCTTATCCTACCCCAACCAGGGCGCCAGACGGCAGGGCAGCGTCATGAGCTTTCTTCTTGTGTCTTAGGACCCTCTCAGTGGCTCGAGTGTGGGTAGGAAACCTCCTGGATGCACGGATGAACTTCCAAAGCGGTGGAAGGGCGTCAGGGTTGGAAAGGACCGCTGTGTAGCTCGTAAGGCATATTCCTGCTTTGGCCAAGTTCGACTTAAGGGTGTTGCGGTGTTTCCTGTATCTCTCACACGACAAAAGGTAGTGCTTGACCGTCTCGCAGGAGCGACAGAACTCCCAGAACGGGGACTCCTGTACCTTCCTTCGATGCAGGTAGTCCCCAAGTCCAATGTGTCCTGATCTAAGCTGAACCACCACAGAGGCTACCGGTCTTGGCAGTTCTGATAGCATCTTGTAGGTGGCAGCTGATGATAGTTCGCCTTTGGCCTTGTTGTGGTGTTTGGATGTGTTGGGATTCGAAGGCAGGAGGGAGCAAGGGAGCGAATGCTTTGGGAAAGGAGGACAGGCTGAAGGGGAAAGGAGAAGGGGGATGGTCTCCTACTGACTCTGACGCTTTCCGTACCAGCCTGTCAGCTGCTTCATTTCCCTCTAAGTCGCAGTGGCCTGGGATCCACTGAAGGCGGACACGAATGTAGGGATGTAGTTCGGAAAGAGTCGCGAGGGAAGCATGGATATCCAAGAGGATGTGTTGACCAGGGCGTGTGTTAGGGCGGCCTGCAAGGCATATGATGGCGCTTTGGCTGTCCGAGAAGATGACAACATTGGGGGGGAGGCCTTCGTCTTGTAAGAGGCGCCCTAGCGCGACCCTGATAGCTGTCACCTCCGCCTCGAAGACCGAGTGTCTCCCTGCTTCTCCCAGCCTAATATATCTACTCCATCCTGACTCCAGCTCCACCGCGGCCGCCCCCACTCCTTTATCACCACTAGAGCCATCAGAAAATATATGCAGGTCCGTCCTATTGTTAGCAATCTCGTTATACACTTCAAGCGCGAGTTCCTTAGTGTCAGGTATCAAGGTTGTGAAGAGTGGGAGAAAGTTGGGGGGAGGCGAGGATTTAGGATCTCAAGGTCGACAGGGAAGGAAATGTTGGAAGAGTGAAAGATGTGGTGAAGCGGGGAGGGGAACTTATTAACGAAATAAATCTTGCGGGAGCAAGCTAGCACTCCAGCAGGGTTGGAATCAGGGAGGGTAAGTAGGCGGAGAGCGCAGCGGAGGACTAGCTTGTCTAGGCGGGCAAGGGGGTCGAGGAGGTTGGAGTCGAAGGAGAGAGCAGATGTGGGTGTGGACTTAAAGGCTCCCAGCATAATTCGTTGGGCCATATGGTGTAGGACTTCCAGTCTTCTGACGATGGCTGAATGGGTGTGAGGGCAATGCCATAAGATGGCGGCATAGTCTGTGGCGGCACAGACTATGAAGATGTAGAGGCGACGGAACTGAGCCAAGGGAATTCCTTCAGTGATCTTGGCTAGTGACACGATCGTCATCAAGCGCTTTCTTCCCTTCTCCTCGATAGAGGATAGTTGGGGCTTCCAGCGGAGTTCCTTATCAAGAATGACCCCGAGGAGGGTTGCGTTGTCAGACATCTCTAGTCTCTCGCCTCCGAACCGAAGTCTAAGGCTAGCGGTTATCCTTCGACGATTGCGAGTAAAGATGACAAACTTAGATTTATCTCTCTCGAATAGTGCTCCATGGGTGCTCCCCCACTCCTCTGCCTTATCAATCATCCCCTCAAGTCCCCTTATGGCTAGCATTACTGATGACGACCTGTACAAATAGGATACGTCGTCGATAAATCCGGTTGATTGGGAATCCCGTTCGGTTGCTGCCTTGAGCAAGGAGGTGTTATAGAATAGGTAAAGGATAGGGGAGAGCGGAGAGCCCTGGACCAGGCCGATTTTGATGGGTAGTTGGGATAAAATGGAGCCATCGAATGAGTAGGAGGTGGATCGTCCGACAAGCCATGAAGAAACCAAGTTATAGAAGCGTGAGTCAACTTTTGCCTTCCTTAGGTCGTCGACTAGCCTGCTGTGGATGACAGAGGGGAAGGCACCTTTTACGTCGAGGAACACAGCTGCAGTCACTTGTCCCTTTCGCCATCCTTCCATAACAAATTCAATTACTGAAAGAAGAGCGTCCGTTGTGCTGCGACCTGACCGACCCTCAAAGTGCTGGTTGGGTGGGGTAGAAGGAGATGCTTTTCAGCATAGAAGGCAAGTTTCGCAGCTAGAACTCTATTAAAAATTTTAGCGAGGCACTTCAGAAGAGCGATTGGGCAGTAGGCTTTGGGAATGGAGTAATCTGGTTTCTTGGGCTTTTTTAATATTGCCGTAGAGAAACATTTCCACTTTTGCGGATAATAAGAGAGGTCATAGCATGAAATAATAATGTGAAATAATACTTCCCTGATTTTGGGCCATAGTTCTTTGAGGACCCAGTTAGGGATCCCATCATTCCCTTGTGCTGACTTCTTTTTGGCGTTTTCGATATATCGATCCAGCTCTTGGATTTCGATTTCTCCAAAGTCTATCCAGTCTTCATTCGTTGGTCTTTCCTGTTGTAGCTCATCTAGTTCGGGATTGGGGTGTGAGGCGCTGAAGGTGTCATGAAACACCCTCGCCTTTCCCTCATTGTTAAAAGTGAGGGAATTATCAAGATTCTGGAGTGGCGGGATTTGTCTTTCGCAGCTCTCGTGTTTAGCTTATGATGAAGCTGTCCAGAGCGACTGTTCATCTAAGCTGGCTAGGAAGTTGTTCCAGTGCAAACGCTTTGCGCGCTTTGACCGCACGACGGAAGGTCTGAAGGGAACTTTGCCACAATGCATAGTCCCCTTCACTTTTCGTCTTCTGGACCTGTTCCTTTGCTTGCTTGCATTCGCACGGAGATCTGTGAGTTCCTCGTCCCACCACCTCTTAGAAAACTTCGATTCTTCACTTTTTTGGTCAACACCTCCAGCGCTGATTGGATGGAAAAAGTGAGGTACTCAACTGCAGCTTCAATGTCTTCTTCGCGGTTCAGAGGAGTTTCTCGTTCAAAGGGATAACCCTTCAAACGATCTTCAACATCCTCTCTCATCTTGTTCCAATCCGCCTTGGTCAGATTGAATCTATCCAAGTCGGGTGGGTTGGTCTTCTCCAAGTTGAAGGTCGTGAGTATGGGGAAGTGATCAGAACCGTGATTCACCTCTGGGTCATGGGAGGTTAAGCATCGCTCTACTAGGTCATCGGCTGCCGCATTGACAAATACGAGGTCAATGACCGCTTGAGATTCCCGTGCATACCAGGTGATCACTCCTTGTTCTGACCTTAGGACTAACCCCATCTCTGTCAGACTTGTTAGCAGTTCTTCCGCTTTGGCATCCCATCTGAGGTATCCTTCTTGATTCCACAGGTCGTGGTGTAAATTAAAGTCGCCTCTGACATAGAGTAAAAATTTATCGTCTGAGTTAAATTCGAGCAGAAGTTGGTGGACTAGGTCAAACAGGACCCTTAAGACGTCAGACATAATGTCAGTCGCGTTGTAGATGTTGAATAAAGCAAGTATGTACGAGGTGCAAGAGATCCTAACAGAGGAGATTTCTGGTATAGGAGAGATTATTTGAGAGATGGATGAGCTGTGAATAGTCGCAGAGTTGACTAAAATGGCAGAACGAGCAGAGGGAGACGTAGAGAAATGGTGCCAGCCTGGATAAAACGGAAGGGATTGACCCGGAGTGATGTAAGGTTCTTGCAGAAGCAAAATATCGAAACTGGCGTGGGCAGAAGAAAGGAGTGAGTGGAAAGTGGCTGGAGATTTTTGTGTGTTGTATTGAAAGACTCGTAGATGGGCTGGGTTAAAGAAGGATGAAGCGAAGGAGTTTCCTGATGAGAGTTTGATGGGGCTGTTTCCAAAACCAGGATCATCAGTGTTGGTAGACTTGTGCTGGATGATGTGAGAAAGGGGTTACAGAATGGTGATCGGTTTTGTGTAGGGGAAGGAGGGATCAGAAGAGGAAGAGGAGGAGGGATATTTGTAAGTAGGGGAGATAGAGTGGGGAAAGGGAAAGGGATAGAAGAGAATGAAAAGAAACAGGGGAACTTAGCTGGATAAAAGAGTCTTTGGGAATGGGTATAATGCTGTCGTTCATTTCAGATAGAATCTGGAAGAACCAACCAACTGGGTGACATCTATAACAGAGCTAAGACTTTCCCTTCAAAGGTCGTTGAAAAATTATGTCCTAATTCAATCCAGAAAGGAACTAGCAAAAGCTCTCAGTTGATCTCATCTTTCCTCTCCCAGAATCCAAAGGTTAAGATGCTATCCTGGTAGCAGTTGATGGACGAAATTAGACTCCTTACGCCCTGTCCCAAGCAAAAAAAAGGTGCTAAGACACAGTTTTGCTTCCTGCAACTCCCACAACTTTCTCAATAATCTCTTCCTTTTCCTGTTCCGATCCAGCGAGAGCTTCGCTGTCATAAGGATGAGGACACGAATTGATGAAGGCTTCAATCGGCGTCATCTGATCCCAATGGTGTCACAAGCACCAGAACTCTGACAGCACATCCTGATAGCAAATTGAAAAGTCAATACAACTGCCACAAAGAGTAGTAAAAGTATACAGCTGGAATAGAGAGGATATCTAGTGCCATGCTGGACCAAGCAGGGAGCTGCTTCTTTGCTTGATCTTTACCACTCAAAGATATCTGTGCTATTAGGAAGCTGATAATGGGTCATGTAGTAATTGACCTCACACATTGGCTCAAGTTCGGTCATTGTTCTCAGCTAGTTACATGTTGTCATCGTTGCTGTCACTGTCAACATCATTGAAGGCTTTATCGAGGTAAGAGTCATTGCCGGTGGAGGTAGGCATTAGTTGGGTTGTGGATCCATTGCCATACTTTGGAAAGTATCTGTCCTTGAATAGTTGAATCCGCTTTTCTTTATGCTTCTCACAACCTTTCTCCCGTTGACTGAAAATTGAGCATTTGAAGAATTTGGGTCCAAGTTGAGGATCAAGAACTAAGTAGGTTTCAGCATTGACTATACACGTGAAGTTCAATAAGATTACATAGACATAATATGGAGAATCATCAGAACGGCAGTGTACTCTGCAAGCTTGTATAGGCATCAACGCTCCGATAACCCTTTGAGAAGTTGGGCAGAAACTCCTTGATTGCCTTCTTCAGCTGCTTGAGCAAGCCATGGTACTGATGGAGGGTTGAGGAGAGATAGGGGATCGATGTTGTTGACATTTGAAGAGTCACATCCCGAAAAGCTTTCAGCCAATCACAGACAGTACTTATCCCCTCCCAATCCTCCTCAGACAACCTTCACCCTCACCGATCTCGTAGTGATCTGAATAGCGTCCAATAGCATGTCAGTAGGAGTCAGAAAGATTGAGCATCTCATGGGTGGAACTTCATCGAGTCCGAACATCAAGAATAAGCATTCTCAAGGACATGTTAGGCATGATCTGAATCTCTGCTGATGCTTTCTCTAGCTCCTCTCCCCTGTTGCCACACTGATTAGAAGAGCTACAGATGGGATGGATGAATGTGTGCAGCTACAGTAGGAACAATATTGGCTCAGCGGGTATGTTGCACTGGAATTGGCGGAGTGACCTACTTTAGGGATTGCACCTTTCAACCTGTCGAGCTCCTCATCATGGTAATCCAACTCTGCCCTTCCATCTTCATAAACAGCACCAAGCTTCTCCATAACACATTCTTAATAGTTTATCCTCCTTTTCTTCTTTTTGTCATCTTCTTCTGCCTCGGCCCAGATGCCGAGGTAATTAAGGAGGGCGAGGGAAGAAAGATGGATGACATGGAGGAAGCAGCGAATCTGGTGTGGCTTAGCATCGAAGGGGGGATTCCTTTTGAAGTGAACTTGTGAGCAACAGAGGCCATCATTGTGTCGTTATTAGATGCATTGTCCGAGGTAATGCAGCCGATCTGCATCAACAATGTATGAGAAGGAAACATGAAGACAAGTTAAAGAAATCTAGTCACCTTACTTGCAATTCCAAAGAAGTGAATGCATCTCCCCACAGCATCAGGCATATTCTTCCCAGTGTGACTTCCTGGAAGCTTTGCAACATCAAGAATGACCTCATTTACTTCCCAATTATGATCAATGTAGGTTCCAGTAGTACAAAGGAAGGAGAAGTCATTTTTGGAGGTCCCACACATCAAATGCAAGATAAATTGTGGTATCTACTCCCTATACAACAGAAGAATTGTTACAATTGATGTTTAGCTGTCAATCAAATAGCAAACCTGCAGTTCCTTCTTGAGTTCTTCCAACAGAGTATCCCTTTCTTCATCACCTTGCTTCTCAATGCCATCCTCTTCGTATCTCGATCTTCTTTAGATCAACATTGGCTACAGACTCCTCTCCTCTGCTTGCACCTCCCTCATCATCCATATTCCAAGCAGCTTCTTCCTCACGATCGAGGCCAGAGCCTTGTCCAGATTTTAAAGTAGGATAGGTATACTGAAGGTATTCAAGGTTACGGAATTGAGGGTTCTCAGTGAGCAGGAAGGGCTGATTGGTTGCAACAAAGAACTCTGTCAAAAGATTTTCAAACTTCATTTGATCAAAACTCTGCAGCAACAAAAGCGTCAGAGCAGAATTGCATAGGCACAATATAGTGAAGGTATACCTGTTGGCCAAATTTTGTACCCATGGTGTTTACATGATCCACCATATCTTTTTTTTTCCATCGCCCTTTTAGCTATACCATCAGATATCTATTGAATCATTAGCTCAAGAGATTTTGCTAACTCCCTTTCATCAATATCCATTGCGATTGAATCTGGCACATTATCTCTTGCTGACCCGCTATTGTCCAACAGACGATCATAAGTGCCGTCAAGATCATTCTCACCAATTCGGCAACAAGGACATGTTGAGCAAGATCAGCATGAATCTGAATTGCAGTGGCACAAATCGATGCCTTACGCGCATTCAGCAGTGACTCATGAGGCCTTGACAAATGGTAGTGAGATGTGACTGTGTCAAAGAGTTACGCTAATTCGACTGCTAACAAGGGGAAAAAAAGAACACTGACAATGTTGCCATCAATCCTCAATGTATAAGATGCAGCATGCAGAATCTTCAATGTATTGTATCACGGTATCTTCATGTGTGGCTGATTAGTGACATGGAAAAGGAAATATAAGGGAGCACCCACTCAGATTCCTCATTCTTCCCTCTTCAACTTGCTAATTGCAGTACCATCCTCATTGTTCCTCTTCATAATGTCAACAGACATTCTAACTCTCTTCCCTAATACAGACATTGATAATTGGTGGAATGGTTGGACTGTAGTTGGTAATGAGGGAACGCCTTATCATTTGACAGAGGGCTCAAGTACCCATTTATCTAGCTAGGTGGCCTGTAATCTATACTTTAGAACAAGTAGGAACAAGTTTGGAAGTGAGTAAAAGGATATTGGAGTGCATATCTTTGATTCTCATCGTCCAAAGCTACTTCTGAATCATGCATCGTACCGAATTGGATCAGAGGGCGTTGGTAGTTGGATTGTAGTCGGATCGTAAACCGAAGAGAATTTGAAAGTAACATTCGGGTTTGATGTCCATCCCTACTCATGACGGATGAAAGAATCGTGAATTCTTACCTCTAAAAGCAATCCGTTCTTGGCATGAGTTATAAAACGCACTTTTGAGCCTTTATACCTCCCTCACCAGGAGCATTGAAACGAAATGAGTTACACCATCTTATTGCATATGCTTGTGCCTTTCTGAAGCTTCGAGGAATTTTATTCTGAAGGGGGTAAAAATATGTTCATACTGGACTCGATACCTCACAAGAGTCACAGTAGGGTTTAAGGGGCCATGCCCCTTGCGAGTGGGTTGGGAGGCCTGAGGGACGAAGACTTCAACACACTTGTAATGCTCCTAAGTTTGAGGTGAGGACAATCTAGCATGTGTTCCCCATATACTTACAGCAGTATGCAAATAATTCGAGTGGAATATGCTGGATAAGGTACTGACGATGCAGACAGACATACTGGAACCAAACTGCATTGGCAATGACTTTCTTTATTTTCGGGTGCAACGCCTTGACACTTTCTCTTCAGAATCGGGAACTCTTTGAGTGTTTAAATGATTGTAGCTGAGCTTTGATGGGGTGACCGGAACACTTACGCCTCCTACTTTCTGGGAGCATTCACTTCTCTTAGTATCCTTACCTTACTGTGGTGTGTGTTCAAGTTTTC
>MU271983.1:0-13283 GCA_021432655.1 Atractiella rhizophila
AACATATTGCCCAGCGCGATTGAGCACAGGTCCATAGATCGTCTTCACGCTCGTTTCTACGAGTCCCGCACCATACTATCCAGATCCACAATCAATCCTTATCTCAAACACACACGGCAGGGAAACCCACTTTGACGACTCGATTGCTGTTCTTCCCAACCTCATAAGCCCTCAACGCCCCCGACACGACCGACATTTTCCCCACCCTCTCCAAGAACCTCACATCCTCCTTCCCACGGTCTGAATACGGCACGGTGATCCCCGTTCCCTCGCTGAATCGATCATCCTCCTCCAACGTATTCCCGCTCGTGCTCGCAACAGTCGAACTCTCCAAACTCCCCGACTCGTCCCTATACCTATGCGCGTTGCGCATGTGATCCAACGCGGAAACAGCTATCCGCACATCCTCAGATTCAGAATCAATCGACCCGAAAGTGCTCGGGTCTGCAGGGTCGAGGTCTGGGGGAGCTGGGACGGGATTCAAGAGGCTGGCCAGGCTGGAAGGTCCTGCTCGGGGTTGGGAGTCCATAGCCAGTTTTAAACGCTTTTGAGATAACTGCTCGAGGGGAGATGGTGGTTCGTCAACTCGATGCAAGATTGTTGGGGCTTTCACGTTCAATTCACGTGCAACCTGAAATCAAATTATGGTTGGTGCCATTCCCTTCTTGGCATTGAATGAAGCGCAAACATCAACAATCGACTTTGTAAAACGGGTCCGTGGACCATAATACGGGACGCGGGACCGCGAGATCTTTTTCCCTGACTTGTTTGTTTTGTTGAGACAAGGACCGACCCTACCCCTAAGTTAGAAATGTTCGAGGTTCTTCAATCGGTGCCGGGAAGCGGTCGGAATCAGCTACTGCCCATAGTGCGGAACCGAAACTACATCAATAAAACTTAGGTTCCTGGCCGACTGAGCAAAAAAAGTGAGGTCGCATCCGCTATATCTAGTTAACAACTGGGGAATAGAATTACTACACCCGAGTCTCTAAGGTACATTCAGGCTCAGTCTGGGTTATCAGTCATCAATCATGAGATACAAGTTCCAGCGTAAGTGAATAATAAGCAAAAATGATGCGAATCCCTTCCGTCGCAACAGGAACACAACAGCCACTACTCCACTCCGAAACCCATCGTGTTCTCGATGGCAAAGCTGACTTTCTGCTCAAGCTGTTCGAACGAGGTGTAGGGCGGAAGGTCGATTCTATTGAAGCAGGTGTGGGACTTGGGCAATTGACTGACTTCACCCGCTTTCTCAATCGTGAATCGTCGAGGTCCATCGCTGCCTTGCAAGTCCTTGAATCCGTTGACAGGAATCCTAGAGGTACCGGTGGTGAACTGGAGAAGTCGGCTCTTCTTCTCAGCAGGCCAAGCGCGAACAGCCTTCCAGAACCATTGAACGCTACTCACGCGTCAGAGGCTGTCTGTGACACAGCGGAAAAAGACATACACTTCGTCGCCTTGTTGGTATCCACGATAGTCGGTGTGTTTCATCCAATCATCAACATCAATCTCCGACATGCCACCAATGAGGAGCTCGAGTTCCCTCTCGTCGAAAACGTTGACGAGGTCTTGAGGGATAAGTTCGTTGAAACCAGACATGAACGCCTTGAACTGTTCCGAATTCCTCTTTTCAATGCGATACTCAGTAATCAACCTAAATTCGCAACCAATCAGTACATCCTTTTTCCCATCCGGTATACTCACTCTACATATTCGGCCTTGTTCTCGTCAGTAACCGCGATATTTCTTCCATCGGGCTTCAGGTCCACAGTGAAGACTTCTCCGAACCTGTCCTCTTCGACAGAGAAAGTGTTCTCGATGACATCGGTGACATCGTTCTCCAACATCCAGCTCAAGCTTCGGAAAATGTCAGCATCCACAGATTCCATGTCGCTCAGAGCGATCTTCTTCTTCAGAATCATCTTGTAAAAGCTCGTGATAAAGTAGCAGTCCAAGAATCGTCTATGGAAGATGGCGAGACCCAGGCAACGTCCTACGAATTTAAAGTAGTTCAAGTGTTCTGGGTTGATGGCGGAGTTGGGGTTGATCTGAACGCAAAATTAGGCTAGGTTTCTCGAAAACAGGAAGTCAACCTACTTGAAGGGTATAGTTGTCGTGAGCAGAATACTCAAACAAGCAATACAGCGGGGAGAACATTTCGTGCGAGAGTAAGAAGAAAAACTCTCGGGAAACACCACCATAATCGAGACCTTCTTCGCCATCGAACTTGATCATGAGACTGCACATGTCGTCAGTTTCAAGTAGCAACAAACAAACGATTCCCTCACCGTTTCTTCAAGTCGTTGGGAGCCTGTCTCATGATCTCTGCATAACTGTCCTCGAAAATGTGATTACGCCGGACTTTGACATGGCATTGACCAGGAAGAGGACGGAGAGCAGGTTGGCTTCTGAAATAGATGAGCTTCCTGCGGAAGTCTCGCTTGTACTGAGGCACGTTCTGATCGAGCGACGAAGGAAGACGAGGATCGTCCCAGGTCGTAGTCTTCGTGTTGTGATCCACAAAGTACACCCTCGCGGTAGACGTCAATCTCATCTCCCAGCCGGAAGGAAGCGGTCCAAGCTGAGATACAGACTGAGGCTGAACAGTCAAGTTGTTGCCGTTGGGGCCAACAACACGAAGGAGCTGCTGTCGTCTGGGATCGACCCATGTGGTCGTTCGGGTGTTGTGATCAACGTAATAAGGTCGTCCTTCTGGCGTAAGACGCTGTTCCCAGCCGGCAGGTAATGGGCCTGTTCCTGGAGTGGTCGTTGTGGAAGGAGAAGCGCTGGGTACAACAGATGGAGTAGCGCCAGCAGGAGGCGGATCAGAACCCAAGAACTCATCAGCCGTCGTCCTGGCATTCATACGACGCCGATCATCAGCTCTGGCTTCCGTCGCGCTAGCATTGGCCGCCTGTTGAGACTGCGGTCGTTGCCAAGTCGTGCTTCTCGTGTTGTCTGTGCGCAACAGTCACCCCTGCACAACATCGGTACTAGGTAACGAGCTTACGATCGACATAGTAGATCCTTCCAAGATGATCAATACGCCTTTCCCAACCTTGAGGAAGCGGACCGAGATGGTCAACTCTGGGGTCGAGACTCCTATTGTTGCCACCTGGGCCAGACGATCCGGCGGCAGGGACAGCAGCACCCGGGTTGGATGCAGAAGTGCTCGGAGTTCTCTGAGCAGATGCTCCGGTCGTCGTTGGGGAGGTTGGCGCGGCTGGAGTCGAAGCATTGACGGATGGGTTACGGCTAACGCCTTCTCCCTCGTTGTTCACCGAGGTACTAGACCCACCCGCGACTCCTATAGTATCGGGGGTCACCAGGTTGCCGTTGGCGTTCGGAGCGTTGCGAATGGGAGTAGAGGTGTTGGTGGACAGACTGCGAGCAACTATTTGTCAGCGGCGGTCCCACAAAGAAGGCAAGGACCGAACTGGAGGATGAGTTTTCCTAGGAAAAAGCGTCAACACAGAGGGAGAATGTGGAGAGAGAGCCGTACCATGTACGACTAAATTATCATTGGACTTCTTCAAGTCACGCGTGAGCGTCTCTGCGGTTCGCGGATCACCATGAGCCGAACCGCAATTCCCCACGGATATGGCGCGACGAGCACTCACCGTCACCACCCAGGTCCAAATCTAGCACTGAAGCCACTCTAATGTTAATGACACCCAAAAATCCTTGATCCCTTCTTTTGAACTTCTTCTGGTCGAAGATTTGCACAACAAGGATAGAGGATCTAACGGAACATCGACTCAGAATTGGCACCCAAAAATAGCCCGAAATGCACTCACTCCTTCACTTGGATGTCAAAACCTAGCAGTACCAACAGCCATGTAGTTAGATTTGAGAAATACTGTTTGAGAACCTCTTACTCTCGTTCCAATAAGGATTCAAAGTCTGGCAGGCATGTCAGCAAATTTGTGATCATATGAAGAAAACAACACACTTTTTTGATGGCGCTTGTTGTCATAGTTTGCTCGCCATCGACTACACGAGGGAATGAAGTCAGAGAGAAAGGATTGAGACTATCCGAGACAGCATACCCGTCAACACCGCGAACGCTGGCCCCACACGGTTTCAGAAAACCATCCTTCTAAAGGTGGGAATGGGGAGTGCTCACGATCTGGGAGGCGGAAAACATCTCTCTTGGAGAGCGAATCCGCTGCGACACTGCGACGAGATGTTAGGGATTGGCCTGGATGTGCTTAATAAGGACGGACATCGTAACACGAACAGTTCTCGTTCTAATCGCAACACATGAATCCCAGCGACGACATATACAAGCGATATACATACCTGTTAGGATCACGGTTGGATGCCATCTCTCACTAGATCTCACTTCTCGTTCTGAGGTTTGCTTCGTCGTTGTTTCCTTCTGTTGCTGATTGATGCACGGGTTGGCTGTGACTCGCCTTCATCATCGCGCATCAACGGAAGCTCATCGGATTTTGTCACACTCCAACAAACTTCGAACTGCTTTCCTTGCCAAAACATGTCTAGATTCCTGTATCGTGAGCATCCATTTCTTACCTGACGTATGCTGGTTCTGATGGCAGGTGCAGTCCCCAACAACGTCATCGCGAAACAGCGAGCCATTCAGGTTGGTGTCCCCGACGTTGTTAGAGTGGAAAGTGATGAGTATATTTCAACAGGCTGGGACGCAGCCTATGTACTTGAGGATGCCATATGACAAGTACATTATGCGTATGTCTTTCTTCTTCGTTTTACGAGGGTTGTAGTGGTAAGACGAGAACAGGTGGTGTTTGGTTCACCATGACCGTCTCAACCTTTTTCACTGGCGTCGGCCTCTACCGAATGATCACGGTGCCCTTCTCTCTTCTCTGTCCCTCATTCCGCGCTGAGAAAAACAATGTTCAGGGCCAGAAACCAACACCGAAGTCGGAGTAAAGACCTGCAAAATATTCGATTGAAATTCACTGCATCAGCTGACACCATCCCGCATTCATTCCACAGTCTCGTAAACAGGAGCCTTGAGATGGTCAATTACTGATTGCCGTATGAAAACGGTTTTGCGTCGATAGAAGCCCTGAGTGGGTCCCTCTCAAAGCCCCGGCGCTCCAACGCCAAGTCTTTGAAGGGAATTCGACGTTCATATTGGTCCCAAACTAAATATTATTTCTGAACTTAGCAGCAAGCCCCGGTAATCTGTTGTGATTTTGTTCCCAAGATTGGGACCTCATTGGTGTCAGAGTCACACCAGCATATTCATCTTTTCCGCATCGACCCCACAATAGTTATTGTATGCACTCAAGACGCTCTGTGCTCTTCGGTATCCAGAGATTTATAATGACAAGCGCAGCTACCAATGAATCAAAATCCAACACACCCGGCCGTTCTTTGTCACTACCCTTATCCTTCCTGCTCGCCCGCACCGTGGTAGAGCGCTCAAGGCGAGCTGCCCTCCGCGAACGGCATTTCCATTTTGCTGAATGTGGACATTTTAAAAGAACCAGACTCAGTACATTCTTGCTCTTTCGTTGACTAGTATGAGAAATAACAGAGACGAGCACAGAAGTATGTGTTGAGGGCGATGATTGTGGAAACTGAATACAAAGGATTGCCTGCAAATCTCGAAATGACGCTTAAAAAATAAGATAACTCTGCTCTACTTCCAATTGTGATAAATCCGCATCCACAAATTGTGGGAACTGAAAACTTGAATGCTAATTAATCCAGAGAAGCTTTAAAATCATGAAACTGAATGGCTACGACTGTGGAAACCTTTCATTATAAAACTGAACGAATGTGAGTGACTTCGAGTATAATCGGTTCTGATCAGCGGAGACCAGTTGAGCGAGCTCGCCTTTCATAGTTATGGACCATGACGGTGTCGGGATACGCTGGCTCTACCACTTGCTCGAAATCATCAATGAACCTAGACAGATCTTCCGTAGCTTTAGATACGGTCGCGAGTCTGATCTTAAACATTGTGTTGAGCTCTTCGTCTGAAAGGTAGTTCTGGCTGCCAATGGTAGGTTCGAGAAAATCAGTGTTGAATATATACCATAGCCTCACTTCGCGGCTCAGGTATCGTCGGACAAGAATGAAAGCTTTGTCCAGATCCTTGATGACGGCGTCAATGACATGCCTCGAAGGATGTTGTGGCAGGTGTCGCCTCGTCGGCCAGTCATTATCGCATACGAGTTTGAGTGGAAAGGCAGATTGCGTGGTAAGCTGCAAACCAACTAATACCCGGGGTAAGGAAAAGTAAGAACAAAAAAAAAACAACCTTTGGAAAAACCCTCCGCCGCCAACAACCGAAAAAGTTGAACACGAGGAGGTAACATGGATGCACTGATTGACGACGAGCTGTCGATAGATGACGAGGAAGCAGAGTCCCGTAAAAGGCCCATTGTCAAATATCGCATCCCCTCGAACCAGATGGACTCGGCCCAAATAAGAACTTGTCGAAGAGACTCCATATCGCCTGCGAAGCTGTCGGTACTTCGGACAAAACCAGAGCGATTGATTCCATCTTGTTGAATCAATTCAGTTAAAAAAATGGCCCATTTCTGACGGAAGTGCCTGTAAACGGAGAGAGCTGTGAGGAATGAATATCGCATGCCGTGAAGGATCAAATGCAGCTCAGACGGTAGCGTCTCCCAGCGCTTCTGCATTTGGTCATTGAACCACTCGAGTGCTTGAAGAATGAAGTCGAGGAGGTAGAGCAAGGTCGGCATGATCTCTCCTAACTCATGAACATCATCCGGTTCTTCGCAAACAAGTGTAAGTCTTAGCGGTGTGATCTAACCTCTCGTTGAAAAGAGCTTATGAGTATACTTGGGGCTTACCTCGTTCTGCGGCACTGTAGACTGTCAGCCAACTGTTCGCTACAGAAGCAATCTACTTACGACGAAATACTGGAATAGGCTGGAATACGTCTCTTCGGAACTGAGAAACTGCGCCAGGGAACCTGTACTCACTTAGCCTCTCATAACTCTGCTGACAGTCTGCCCAGTTGTCTGAAAATGCGTCAAGCTGTGTCTGAGTGAGCTGCACGATGTTTGACCCAATGTGGTGAAAATTCGTCTGAACCGTCGACCAGAATACATAGCAAGAAGCAAATAACGATTGAAGTTGCTTGAAAATTCGAAAGAGCTGTCCTATCCCTCCTCCTAGTCTCTTCAGTTTCCTATGTAACGTAGCTGTATATAAAACGCACCGATCCTACGAAAACGAGAATCCATACGTCGATAGAAGAATGCGTTGCGTACTCTTTGGAGTCGACGCTTCTCAGATTCATCAGAACAGGTCATCTTGATGGCACTCCCGACTTCGTTCAACTTTTGTAGGATAAGGTCACAAAGAGCAAGTTGTGATTTAATATTCGTAAAACGAAAACGCGTCACTATAGTCCATTCATCGGAAGTGTCCTTGTTCCATTCTGCAGGGGCGAGGTTTGCTAAAGAGTCGGTCAATTTGTCGGCGTCCATAAAACACCATCCGAAACATTGAGAGAGCAGAAGTAATAGATAGCGCAAGTCGAACATGAGTTGAGCAGTTGACCCCAGAGAGACACAAAACACGCTGTGTAAGCCAGAATCAACATTGTCCAGTGTTTCAACCAACTCGAAGAAGATGTTTTCAATCGATTTGAGTAGGTTTGCATGCTTCTCGACCAGGCGTGGTGAAAACACTGAGGTCAGGACAGGTATTACTGGAACCAACATTTCCAGAAATGACGCAGAAGGACAGACCCGAAGATCGGACAAATGGTGGTTTTACATGAATAGGCAGAACGCAAGAGGTTCATTGTCTGGGTTCATTGTACTTCGACAATTGACTGATTAGGTTTCCAATGAAGAACAAAGGCAAAGAACAAAGCAGTCTCCGTTCAAGTTCATCACTGTGATGGGGCCAAGAATCTAAAGCTTAGCTTCAGCAGGCTTCCTTGACGAGCCCCCCAGCTTCATTCAACTTGTAAAATAAAATCGCAAAGGGCTAATTGTGATTCAACATTCGTGAAACGAAAACGGATTACCTTAACCCCTGGCGCAGAAAATATAGCGGAGACTGCTACAAAGTTATTAAAAATTGATCCCAGCGTGAGACATTCCAGTCCATTAACGTAAGTATCGACGCCGAATTATTAGGTTCCGAAACGAGCAGAGAGATAAAATGCTGAACAAAGAACATGCTGAATATCCATTTTCATTGGGACAAAGACTGGGACAAAGAATCCAAAACCTAACCATAATACTCGTCCATCCAAAAGGCTGCTGGCCCACAAGGTAAAGTGTCAGAACAGGATCAGAGGGAAAGAAGCACAGGTAGCAGCCATCTATCCCAAGCTTGCGAAGTCAGTACCTTTTCCCCTGATGCCCGAACATTACATTTAATGAACTGTAAGCAGAGGATGAAAGCTTTACGCTTCTATGACATTTGGGATCATGTTCCTTCAAACTCTGGCCGTTCTGGCGGTTGCTTGAAATTTGATTCTGACGGCCTCTCTTATGCCGACTACAGCACTCTGAAAGATCGTCAGGTGGACTGGCTTGTCAATTCATCGGATCTAAAAGGAATTCATTTCGAGAGGTCAGCCTGTTGCTGCGCTTTGGTGCTGTAGACCTGACTGTTTATCTCGGACTTGTATAGAGAGAATGGCAAGATCCTTCACGTTACATTTTTGCGTGCGCGCCAAATCACTTTTCAATGCTTTTGGGGATTTCAAGAATCGGCAAGTCGACACCAACTGGTTCCTCTCGACTCCTTCATGATCGGGTTTCTAGGATTTACCCCGCCTGACCCAGTTTTGTTCCGAACATTGGCAAATCGTTGCAACCGTCTCATCTGAGTTCCATGCCCTGAACCTGCCGACGCTGTACCAGAGCCGTCTGAGGCGATCGCGTTCGCTTTCCTCACTTGGACAGTTACAGTTAACGAGGGAAGGTCACTCAAAGAGGATCAACATTCAACACTGGCTCCCCGCTACTTCGACAACGAATTACAAACGAGATATCCTCTTTCAAATCGAACATCTTCAGGAGATCAACCTGCGCGGGGGTTGCAGCATTTTTAGACTAGGAGATAGGGCTGTCAAGTGTACCCTCAACTCTCAGAAAGCCCCTTTCGAAGCCTCAGCGATGGAGTTTGTTCGATCACAAACCACCATACCTATTCCTCGGGTGTACGCTGCGTTTGTCCACGAGAACAATTCTTACATCGTCATGGATTTTGTGGAGAACGACCCGCTAGAATCTTTTTATCCGGACTATTTGAAAACGTCAGTTGCATCTGTACATGAGTTTGTTAACTTTCTGGTCGACTGTAAGAGGCAACTCGTGGAATTGGGACATTCTTATACCACAGACCCTCCATTTAGCTCTTGGTCAGGGGAAGCCTACAACAACCGTATTTTCGATCCTCCGTTGACACGTACATTGCATCTTTACGAACAATTCCAAGATTATTGGAAAGATCAGTGGGATATACCGCACAATCCCTTCCTTGAAATGCCACGTAGTCTTTTGGAGTTCTCTACATCTCCACCTTCAGCAGTGCTCTGCCATGGTGATCTGGTTGCCGACAACGTCCTGGTTAAAGACGGAAAGGCTGTGGCGATTATTGACTGGGACACACTTGGATTTTATCCTCATTTTTGGGAAGCAGGTCAAGCAGTAAAACTCATGCTCAGCAAGGAGACCCCTGTTTTGACGGCATTCGTGGATGATGCCTTGGGTTCTCAGGAGGAACAGGAAATAAAGGATTGGGTCCAGGTTTGTCAAAAGGTAGTCTACGATCGAATGAGCTCTTGGCACGGTCGCAGGTATCAGGACGGTTGGATTCCTCGCTACACCGATCCCTCTTCCATAACACCACTTCACTTATATTCATGATAGTTCTGTTCTCCGGTGCATGGAATGTTCATTTGTTTAGAAATAATAATCATCATTCTGCTAGCAAATGAGGAGATCATCACACTGTATGCTGCTTGTTATTGCCATCTCAGGAGACATCCCCCAGGAACATACAGACCCCTTACCGCGACTGCATGAGACCTACAGCCTGATCCTGAGTCCTTGTGCATGCGATCAGGTTCGCAGAGCTTCAGCATCAGTGATTGCCTCATCGACGGAAGCCTGAGTAAAATAGCCAACCCGGACGGCTTGGGCTAGAAGTTCTTTGATCCAGATCCGGCAATGGAAAACAGCTGGTTCTGGCCATGGCGGCCACACCACGTTCATCAAATTCAAACCCTCGACTGGCTGAAGAGGAGGGATGCGTTCGGCGAGATCCGTCAGCTTGAGTCTGTCCTGCAAATGGAGGCTTCCGAGCTGGAAGAACGTCGATTTGTACGTCCGAGATTGTGGAGTGATGATTTTGGGAAATAGTCCCCAGTTGGTATAATGATGTTCAGCTCCCCTATCCTGCACGACGTGGAGGAAAGAATAAGAAATATTGCGGCCAACTCGCCCCACTTCCCACACGACCGCCCAGTGAAAGTCGTTGTCGACTCTCAAGTGAATATCAACTGAACCCTCTGGACCTTGGGGATGGCTAAGCAGTCCTGGTGGCCGACGACTGGGGGTCCCATCGTTCTGAAATCGTCCATTGTTGGGACTTGGAACCAAATTGGGATTCTTAAACGGATCAGTGATCCAAGTGAGATCTTCGCTCGCCATCTAGAAAGAAAGGAGCCCTTGCTTGAAGACCAGAACGCTCGCGACCTCGGATGGTGAGTATTATCAGTTTGATAACTTGTATCCAAACTTCCCAAACTGGTTTTTGTGCTAATCAAGGTCCTGAGCCATTTAGCCATCTTTTATAGCTTCTAAGAGCATTGTTACCACCACAGAAGCGAAAGATAAAGAAAACATGAAAGGGAAAGAGGTTACAAAAGGGCTGCAGAACAAGGCTGTCCATTTTCAAAGACCTTAGAGGCACAAGGACAGTGATTTGTTAGCACACTAGCATAAGGTTGTTTTTTTCTAAAGGTCTTTCATTGTAGACAGCCTTGGGCGATGGGCGACGACGTGTTAACATCTTGCTAGCACAGATGGTGCCTACTATGTTTCCTTTGTGGAAAGCTCGCACCAATGTCCTATTATGTCACAACTGCCTGGCACACCATTACGTGAGCCACAAGCCAATTTGCGAGAACAGGAAACAGAATACATGACACTGTACAGCACACCTATGAAGCGCTCCTGTCGGTCATGTCCAACATGACCACCAAGTGGTAGCTATGCTGCCATGGCACATAACAGGTTCATCTCCATCAGAATTACACCCCTTTATCTGTTAAGACACCATCGCTGCACTGTTCTAATGCCACACCGATTCCGGTTCATGCAATAGGTTTTCATGTCCAAATTCACAGCAACAGAATTTTATACTCTTGGGCTTCAGACCTTAGGCAAGTCTCACGCCATCAGTCTTCATTATAACCACTCTTCGTTGAGAACCTCAAAGCAAGGCTGCCTGGGATGCACGCTACACTCTGTTCAAACAGAGCTGAGGAGTAAATGCCAGCGTCAGTCTCCCACACAACGGTTTCGTGGAAGTTGTGAACGAAGACACGCCGCAAACGTCATGGTACACAAGACACCAAAATTGTTCTCAACTCACAACATAAACGGATCAGCTGAACTTGCACCTGAATATTGAATTTCAATCCATCCATCCTTCCTGTTTCTTTTCTTGAGCACTTTCGGTCATCCTTGTTGCTGGATCGGCGACGGCGCGTAGGCTACCAATGGTGTGATAGTATTGCCCAGACGTTTGGAGCGAGTGGCGAGAGGGATACGCATTGAAAGTATATGCTCTGAGTTGATAAAGTGCATCTGGTCGTTATGGGCTAATACGAATGGGATGAGGCCATCGGGAACCTACTCTTGAACCTTGTTCGTAGCCACATCGTGGGTTCCCCAAAACGACCGACTTCTCGAATCTTTCGTTTCTTTTCACCCTTAGAGGCTTTCATTTCCTCAGTCAGTCTTAGCAGTCTCACAGAGCCGACTGGTCGGAATAGCTCTATCGACAAGGCTGGACCATTCTTTTCAAGTCGTTCGTTCTCAACTCCAACTCAACTCGCACACCCGTCAAGATAGAAGATAACAGACATGGCATCTCGTCCAGTGGTCAAGGAACAGCCGTGGTACATCCGCGAATTCACAGGTCGCAAGCTCGCCTGGAACCTCTTCTACTATGCTGGCCACATCGCCATTTTCTCGTACGGATGGTGGAAGCAGGCGTCAGACCCCAAGCTCGCTGGATTGAACACCCTCAAGTTTTCCGTGTGGTCATCCAGAGGCGCTGGACTCTGTTTGGGAGTCGACGGAGCCCTCATACTTATCCCGGTGCTGAGAAACATCGTGACCGCCGTCAGACCATCCCTTACTTGGTCCGTCTCTGTCATTCCATTTCATGCAGTTCGGGAATGAGAGTAACGCGGGGGTATTGCAGGCTGTTCCCCGCCGATGAGAATTTATGGTTTCACAGACAGATCGCCTATTCCCTGCTCTTCTTCACCATCGTTCATACCACCGTGCGCATTTCCCTTTGTTCCTTTCACACCGAAATTCACAACTGACTCTGCCGCAGGCTCACTATGTCAATTTTATCAAGTAACGCCGTCATCTTTTTTTAGACGACGGCAAGCTCACAGTAGATTACAGCGTCGAGAGGACTCAAATCCGAAAAGAAACAGCATGGGAGATCCACTACACCATGCCGTACGTGCCTTTACCTCGTCACTTACCAACCATGATGTTGAATCATAATCACACAGAGGAGGATTTACCGGCCATGTCATGCTCGTAATCATGGTGCTGATGTACACTGTGCGTCCTACTTCATTTCCCCTTGCCTACTGGACTTCCGATCGCTCACCGATTCGGCGCACGGGATGGTAGACGGCACACCAAAAAATTCGGCAACAATGTTTCGAGGCTTTCTGGTATACTCACCACCTCGCTTTCTTCTTCATGCTCGGACTCTACACCCATGCTACTGGTTGCTTCGTCCGTGGCGCGCTCCCTGGAGAACCCGTGGCTTGCCTTGGTTACTTTACTTGGCGGTTCACAACTTGGTGGGGTATCATCTACTTCTTCGAGAGAGTTTATCGTGTGGTACGCCTTCTATCTCGTTCGCTCAACCTGTGGTCTTATGAAATGATGTAATGATAACCAGATCCGATCGAGGAGGCAAACGAAGATGACTGGTGTCTTGATGCATCCTTCAGGAGCTATGGAGATTCGATTCGTCAAGCCCAGCATGAAGTACAAGGCTGGTCAATGGCTCTTCCTGAATGT
>MU271984.1:0-13249 GCA_021432655.1 Atractiella rhizophila
ACAAATTCACGTCGTTGCTCGGCTACCGATGCGTGTCCATCGTTGGAGGTGTACGTGTCCCATCCACCTACATTCTATAAAATGGAAAGGAACTAACGATAGATTGTATTTCGGTGGATGACAGAAATCGATTGAACAGCAAGCTTCGGAGCTCGCTAAAGGAGTAGAAATAATCGTTGCCGCTCCTGGACGATTGAAGGATTGTATCGAACGCCACATGGTCGTCCTGTCCCAATGCACGTACGTCGTTTTGGACGAAGCTGATCGGATGGTCGCTCTCGGATTTGAAGAGGTCCTCAACTTCATTCTCGATGCGCTTCCGGTGTCGAATATCAAGCCGGATACGGAGGATGCGGAGGACCCGTTGAAAATGTTGAGGAGGTTGGAGGGCGAGGGGGAGAGGATGCCATTGTATAGACAGACTGTATGACCTGGCTCTCTCTCTATGTGTCCAGTCTGATGAATACTGATGAGCTGTGCGAATAGGTCATGTTCTCTGCCACTATGCCTACTGCCGTGGAAAGATTGGCCAAGAAGTACCTCAGACGGCCAGCAGTCGTCACCATTGGTGTTGCAGGACAGGCTGTAGATACGGTCGAACAGAGGGTGGAGTTCGTGCAAGGAGAAGAGAAGAAGAAGTTCGTCCTTTCATTGCACACCCCGACGATATTGACGAGCTAAAAATCTATCACAGAGCCCGACTCCTGGAGATCCTAAACTCGGAGGGATTCGCTCCGCCTATCATCATCTTTGTGAACCAGAAGAAGGCCTGCGACGTGCTCGCAAAGGAGCTGTCGCGCGCAAGGGTGCGTCATTCTTGTCCTAAGCCTATTCAACGCAACAGCTCATGTTCTTGTTTGATGCAGTGGTCGACTACTACGCTACATTCTGGCAAGAACCAGCAACAGCGAGAGGACGCTCTGGCCTCCCTGCGCAGTGGAGCGTCGGATATCCTCGTTGCCACCGATTTGGCCGGAAGAGGTATCGACGTCTCCGATGTTTCTCTTGTCGTTAACTTCCACATGTCGGGCACTATTGAAGCTTACGTCCATCGTATCGGTCTGTTAACCCTTCCGTCTTCTCTTCTCCGCGCTGTCCCATAAGGAGAAATGACTGACGCCCCATTTTACGATTAGGGCGAACGGGACGAGCTGGGAAGCAAGGAACGGCTGTCACCTTTTTGACGAATGATGATGCAGAGATTATGTATGATTTGAAGCAAGAGTTGATGAAGAGTCCCGTCAGTAGGGTGCCACCGGAACTCGCTAAACATGAGGCCGCGCAATCTAGAGTGCGTCTTCCCTTTTGCATACCGTATACGTTGCTCATGACTACTAGATGACGGCGGCGATGAAGCGGATGCGCGATGCTGATGAAGGATAGACTCAGGATTGCTTTTACTTGCCTGGATGCACATTCCAACGATTTGATGCAAAATCACGTTCCTCTATAAATCTGATCAACAGAGCTCGCAATTCGTCACAACAAATCGAATGTGTGAGTTCATCTTGTTCAGCTCCAATTCGTCTATCACGTCCATCCCAGAAACCACCTTCCCAACTACAGCTACAGGAAAAGGCATTACGAATCAGAATGCCACAAAAGTGAGGAGTGAGGCACGCACTGTATTTCTCGTTATCCCGTGGAGTATAGGTTTTGTAAGGTATGAAGAAAGAATTGGTCGCGAGTGCAGGTCCATCGATGAATAGAAAGACAGAGCCTTTCGTCCGCCGCACTGGGTTCTCTTCCGGACTCATTATAGTCTCTTCGTTCGCCCATTGACGGTGAGTGTCATCACGAAATCTGGAGAAAAAACACTTTTATTCTCTTCAGTTATGAGCAAAGAAGAAAAGACGAACGTGCAAATACCCAGGTTGCGATCAGCGGCAATGGCTGCTGGTGTAAAGTAGCAGCTGACATATTTCTTTTGGGACACCAACCGTCGAAAATGTTCCTTTTCAGGCTTAGCGCTGTGGAGATGGCGGTAATGAGCTTACTGCTACTCTAGGCACGACTGTATCGAACTACATGAGGCAATATTAACATCAGCAGCTTTTTATGGAGAGTCATTGCTTACCAAAGTAATTATGAGTGTCGCTGTCCTCAGGATCCTATCTGGGTTCCTCACAAGAATCTCAAACAAGCAGTTTAGATTTGCATTCGCAGCAGGATTCTGTGCCCGCGCTACGCACCCAATCGAATTAGGCCGCCAATCAAGACGACAAAGACACTGACTAGGAGCAGGAACAAAATCATTTATATGATAATACGTTGGTGGCAGAGTATCTCCTCGTCTTGGGACAGGAGTGGATGGAACAACGTCCTCTTCCACAGTCACAAATGCTGATGTCGTTCCAGCCACGGGCAGAGCAGAAGGGCTGTTTGCTCTTGGGATATTGATTCTTGGAGGTTCAGCAGGCGTAGTTCCAAGTATTGGTGTAGTCGAACCGTCCGTTCCTAGTAATGTTGTTGTATTCCGATTGGGATCGCGAAGCAGAGTAATGAGATCGCGAATATCGTTCTTCAACTCCATGACATCTTGACGGAGCGAGTTCTGGTCCTCGTTGAGCTCCGTCAAACCCCTCTTGATCTCATTGATCTGATCAGCGAGGGAGTTCAAAGAAGCGGTTTGAAGGGTTAGCGTTCCTTCAAGTTGCTCCAATGGGCCGCTTTCGGCTGGAGCACCAGACATATCTGCAGTTAAAGTCGACGCTCTTCAGAGATGCCCTGCCAGTGTTGATACTCCACTGTGTTTATGATATCTCGAGGGTCCGAACGTAGTTATCCTAACGGACAATAGAACAGAGTGCATTTAAGAATTTCCTGAACTCGACTTACAAGGTATGGGGGAGTGGGTGGACGGAGGAATCGGCGACTTGTGGAAGCCACGAGGGTCAGACACTCCAGCGAGAACCAGGGATTGGATCTGCCTCTGCTACCTTGCTGGTGTTGAGCAGAGCAGTCGTATACGGGAACAAAGTGAAGGAGCACGTGAAGTAAGGGAACAAAACGATGTAATTTCATTGACAGAGGCACGCCCAAGCACACTCAACCAGCCTATCCTAAGAACTTAGACAGCTGCCGTCGGTGGAGTATTATCGATTGCCTTAAACCCCACAATCAGTTAATATCCAATCGTTGACCACTGATAAATGGAAACCCGCACTTGAAACAGCTCCAACATCGCTCCAAAATTGAAAACTCAAGGGTCGCAGACAGTTACGCAATTGCCACCATCGGGAGGCTATACATCTTTAGTTCCTCTGCTTTCCAAAGTGTAAAACCAAGTGCTCACGCAGACCTATGCCCAAATTAAAGTCTCTCTCAATCAATTAATAGTCTAGACAGGCACGTACGGTGACACAACCTCCAGGAGTAGGATTGGCGAGAACCTGGAGGGAGAAAGAAGCCATGATCGCGACGAAAGCCGCAGTGAAAGAGAATTGCATTTTCGAGATTTGGACTTGGACTTTGATTACTGTGAATGTTCAGTCTGGAACGAACAGAAAGGCAGGATGGCACGCTTTTATACCTTCGAGGCATCAAGGATTGGCCTACGTACGACTTGAATGATCAGGAGCCAGTGGAACTTTTGCTCTTCGTGGGACGTTCGACAGTCCGCTCGTAATCAAATTCCTCCTCTGCCCTCCTACAGACCTACCTAATCTCTGCAGTCCAAAGAGACTTCACTCTCTCTTCCGTGCAAGTACACAGGGTAAAAGGAGAAATCTTTTCAATGCTGATCGCAAAACAGGTGAACACGGAACCAATGGATTAGGCAGGTCAGAACTCGGGTATGATCTCCCTCCCCTCATCACACAACCCACTTACTTCGATAGCGTGAGCAATCTGTTAATTTCTCAGCAAAGTAAGGACCAGACCCGCGAAGGGAGAGAGAACTCCGCCAACCGGAGGGAGATATCTCTGGAGTTGACGCTAGTTGACAATATAAACATACATTAAGAAACCTATAATCGATGAAGAGATGATGGATGAGATCTCAGCATTGTAGGCCCCTTTTCGTCTACTGATGTAGGTGATTGAGAAGAAGCAAGACTGAGTTTACACCTGTTAGTCTGAATTCGCAAACAGACTTTTCTTTCCGGTTTTTTCTTTCCGGTTTTGCTGGCAACGCTCAAAATCAGCGACAGCTATGCTATCTGTGTGTCAAATACAAATGAACCACCCCTATATAATCGTCGTTGATGAGAGAGCCTTGCTAATTGGGCACGGCGCTAATTTGCTTGCCTTCCAAAGGACGAGTAAGACAACATATTCATGAATCTAGAGATCTAGATAATAGCAAGGGTAAGGATATGTCGCAGATATCTCCAAAATCCGATAACGCCACGGTGGGATAGATGAATCGCAGAAGCAAAGTGTTTGACTTTGCAATGTCGTGGTTTGTTTTGCTGTGGTTTGTTTTGCTGACTGATACAAAGTTGTCCCCGAGTCCTGCCACCTCAGATTTAAACAACCTCCCATTCATGAAAGCGGAACTGGCTTATTGTTGTCAGGAAACATGAAATGCCGTGTATGGTCTAGCTTGTCTGTGTGGGTTTCTGGTGACTTGAGCCAGAGCAGGTAGTTAAGTGGGTATCATCGTGCAAAATATGAAAGGCGGAAACTTCTGGTGACGAGTTTTCAGACTCGTCAAAGACAACACATGCGTGTTGTACAAGCGTGTTCTCCCATCTCCAACGACCAGCTGGAGAGGGAGAAATGATAGCACACCGAGTAATCACGACATACTGTCCACGGTACGGCTTAACTGCCCTACCCACACCCTGACTATGGCACCCTATACTTGTCTCCAAAACCATCTCGTACACTCGAACGCGCCTTTCCTGTTTCATCCTTTGCCGCGGCAGTAACGATCATTGGGCCTTGCTTGGGGGGTGTCACAACTCTGGTAGTTTTGAAGAGAAATGTGTCGTGGACTGTTGTGGACCACAACATTTTCACGAGCCTCCTTCATGACGTCACCTGACAACTTCCAGACAACACGCGTATAAAGGCAGCTAGCTCCCTGCTTTGGGATATATTCAGACTTGCGAATTACTGCCCTCCTCTGAGAAAGTGACATAGAAATACCCCTAGACCACCGCAGAGCGAATAAATGCCATTCCACAACCCGTTCTTCATCGTATGGCAATGGTGGTACCTTTTCACCCAATATCTCGTGTCCCTCGTCTTTCAACCTCCAAAACCTCCGCGAAACATCGATAAACGCAAAGAACGTGGCCATATTGCTGTCATTGGTGCAGGATTAACTGGAATTTCAAGCGCTGCGTGAGTCTCAGTCTACATGCAGTTGGCGCGTCTCTCATATATATGTGTCACAGCCATTTCATTGCACACGGATTCGAAGTCACTATATTCGACGCTACATCAGTGAGAATTTTGAATAATACCCGAGCGATTGCTCAAACAGTCGCGCAGGAAGTTGGAGGCATTTGGTCTCGCGTTAACTCCACATCGGCTCTACAGCTCAACTCCTTTCTATATCGTTTCTTCCCTAGTGGTGCGCCGTACATTCTGCTACATTTACACTGAGTTTTAATATGGGTATCACAGTGAAGTGGCGGTGAGCTTTTTTTTTGGCAATGCGCAAGTAGCTGATCTAGCAACTCAGCGAGACCTATCCTGCGCGGGATGAGATACTCTCCCAAATGAGGGCTATTTGGAAGGGGTATGACCTCGAATCGAGAACCATGCTGAATGTAAGATATTTCCTATTCAACACAGCGCAACTATTAAAGTATTACTACAGTCCCGTGTTACCAAGGTTCTGCGTCACAACTCATCGACCTCTCCTGATGAACGTGGTCATGCCAACTGGCTCGTCTATGTCAACGACTCGAATACTCCAGTCCCGACAGTATTCGACGCGCTTTGCGTGACCGTGGGGACTTGCGGCGATCCAAACATGATCAAGATGCCTGGACAAGACAAATTTTCCGGGAAAATAGTGCATTCGAGCGAACTCGACAAATTGGAAAAGGATGAATTCAAAGGGAAGAGTATTGTCATAGTTGGCGGAGGGGCCAGTGCAGTGGAAGCGGCCGGTTCATACCTTTCTTCATTTCCATAAGAGGAAGCTGAGGGAAAACTGTAGAAACTGCCATCTCGAAAGGGGCAGACAAGACTGTCTCTGTGGTTGCAAGGGACGACAAGTGGATCATCCCTAGGAATTTTGTGATAGACACACTGCTTGCTTTGGAGCCTTTTGGGAGAGAGACACCATTCGCTCGGGTTCCTGAATTCCTCATTCGCAAGCTCCACTACCGTGGTCTGGCGGATCTCTCACCCATTAACAGGGGAATATTCTTTGGGACACCTGTAAGCACCGTACCATAATACCAGTCAGGATCTGATAAGTGTTGTAGATTGTAAATAACGCGTTTTTATCGCATATTCGAAAGGGGAACATTAAGTACTATCGTGGAGATGTGCGTTGTGCCCCGCATATTTCTGCTCTCGCTTATGTTATGTCGAGTAGCTCAAAAAAATTGACGGATCGAAGGCAATCATCAATCAACGCGCACGGGGTACTAAACCAGGAGACGATCCGATCGACACCGTAGATCTCGATGCCGATATCGTCGTCCTTGCAACAGGGTATGTATCGTTCACCGCTATCATCACTGCTCACCCGTACTTTGAACGCAGCTTCAAGCGTCCTTCTGTCGATTTTCTGCCAAAGGATCTCTTCCCTTCTTCAGTTCAAGGAGACTACAAGCCACCAAATTTGTACATTCAAAACTTCAGCGTCGCCGAATGGAACGTCCTCAATACTAATTCCGCCTACATGAATGCCATCGGGACTGTAGGCCACTTTCACATCGGTATCTATGCTAGGATACTCCTCGTCTTCTTGATGGATCCAGCAACAAGGCCCTTGCCAAAAGAGATGATGCTCTGGGTAGACTTTCTAAGGTGGTTCAAGTCATCTGCACCGGGAGGAGCACTCAGGTTCGTCTTTACGGTCTTTTCAAAGTGGAAAGGAAGAACTGAACAGATCCCTGCCACTTGTAGCTTCTTCACGTACATGGAGATGACTATATGGTTGACTGGCTTCCATTTCCTGAGGGCTGCAAGGCTGAAGTGGTTCGTCAAAGTGTTTGCGGCATTGATGTTGCTCATGTTCATGATAGGATCTTCTTCGTTCTCTTTGGCTGGGGAGTTGGGTGGCAAGAGGTTAGCAAGTTGGTAGGTCCCCCAATCGGCACACTGAGAAAACTGCTAAAGAACAACAACAGCCTGTTGATCGAAAAGTTCCTCAAGTGGACGACAGTCAAAACTCTCATTAAGTTTGGACCACTAAGCACGCATCTAACTGGATTCAGTAGGTTCAAAATGGACTCAATAGTTTGGTACCAAATACCCATGACAACTTCAAAGTAACGGAAAGAAACCCACATTTATTATCTGTTGATATCTTACAAGCCGTTCTAAGTACATATACACAATGATTCCTTGTTTCCTTATTCTGAAATGAAAGTCGCCTCGTTGAATAGCAAGCCTTTAACCTGCTTCGTCTCTCCATCAATTGTCAGCGTGGCTTCAACGGGATTGAAGGTCTGCAAGCCAAAACAGTTAGGTCAGTCTCATCCATCCTGAAAAACTTAATAGCCAAGAAAGAAACTGTACCTGATAGATGTACGGCTTCGTTCCAGCCTATCCATGAATTTAATACTATGAACTCAGAGAGAGTATGAGGGAAGACGCACAGCGTAAGCGACAGCCTTCTTGATAAGATAAGGGATCTCTGCCATCACATCTACCTTCTCGATCAAACCATTCGGTTCATACTTGGTTGCAGGGCCATCAAGCAGTTGGAGTTTGAGTTCCGCCGACGCCTTCTCATCCTTCCAGTTCCAGACAATCCTTCCTGGCGCTTTATAGCCCGTATCCTCATCAACAATGCCGTCTTCGTGCTTGCAAGTACTCTCATCCGCCTCCCCTCCAGTTACGGCCACCAGTTTATCGTTGTGCACTATGCTGCCCACATTGATGGTCTTAGTTCCATAGTCGGAAGTGGTGGTGAATTCCATCTGGGTGAGAGCGGTGCCGTCTTCTCCTTGGAAGTTACAGAAATTCCAGCGAGCGGCGACGAGATTCGGTCTCATTCCTTGGATCGCATGGATGAAGATTCCCCTGCTTTCTTCCATCTCCACACGCTCCATCCCAATCTTCGTCTCCCCCTTAATTTCACATCGCGGCCAGAACCGATGAACAACGTATCCATGTCCTCCAGCCTTAGTATCCGGTTCCTCTCCAGTTGGCACAGGGTCCTCAGAGAGTGGACCAAAGTAGGTCATACCTCCTCTCGGTCCGCTCCCAAACTTCCATCCTTCAGTCAAGCGCTTGACGGTCCAGGAGATGGACACCTCAGCGTCATACTTCCCTGTGATGGTATATGTATCCGGGGAAGACGGATCAACAGTGATGGTGAACTGATCAGAGCTGCAGGATCTCTTGTCTGCTCCCTCCGCGCCAATGGCGAAGTTCGTCACGTTGATGGACTTCCAGATTGTGCGGCCGCCTGGCTTGTGATAGCGGAAGGTGAACTGGATTTGCGGGTACCATAACCTGGAGAAGGGTATTAGCGTCACTACATTCACAAAAATTGATGCAGATGAAAAATATTCATAAAGCTGGGTTCTAGAGGTGAAGTACCAAACCAAGATCTAAGGGCGTGAGAGAAGACAAAACACTCGTCTTTGCTTTGCGGTTAGACGGCTGAAGGCAACTATTCTTGAGCGAATTACAATCCAATACTATCTATTCAGTGCGACAATTGTTGAAGGTTATGTATTAAGCTTATAAAGGACATCGAACCAGCATATCGATAAGTGTTCAATAGTGACATCCTGACGCTCATGGGAGCACAGGCTATGCTTCAAAGCACAACGAGTTCCCAATGAAAGGCCTGTTTGGATATGATTGAGTTCTCGTAACAGGCTAACCTGCGGCTAGCGGAACGAGTAGCATCGCATCGCATCACATCTTTTATTCTATTCCATTTCGAAGTCATCCCAACACTTCAGCAGCTAATTGGGCATCAATTATGCGATGTTATAGAAGGCCATCTCCCGCGATGGAGCGAGTGATCGACATCCTCCCCCTCTAGTAACTTGCAGTGAATATGAATGAAGACAACTCACCCAACACTCGAATGAATAACTTGTGCCATCAACAATGCTCCATCCTTAGTCGTAGCATACCACACCTGAGTCTCGGCAATAAAACCACTCGTGATCGCCTGCCACTCTGTGTCCCTCGTCGTGAGCGCGCCAGCCTTCTCCCCTCCAGCGATTCGAGAAGAAGCAGTGCATGGGTGGAGCGTAGGGCCGTCAGCGGGAGCAGAGGAGAAAAGCCAGGACATGTTGCTTGAATTGATGTGATGCAGAAGGAAGGATGGTTTGGTGTTAGTTCAGGTAAGAACTGGGTTGGCGCATCCGAGTTATGTGCACGAAGGCCACCAAAACAATCGAAGAATCGTATTGAGCAATGAACCAACCATCTTTCTTGCTTTTGCAAGCTACCCCGCCATCTCTGACTCTTCACAGCCTAACGAACGGTCAGACGCTAAAAAACTACAAGCTTCCAAACACTTTTTCAGTGACAAATGGAAGTACGACTGCATTCGATGTTCGGGATGGAAAGGTGATAGTAGTCGGTGGGAAAGAAGGCAAAGGACCAGTTTGTACCTGGGGACTGGGAGAGGTGAGTCTCATCTTATCTGCGGAAGAATGGAGCTTGTGGCTTGAAATGCAGTCGAAGGAGGAAAGAAAAACACGATCTTTGACAATGGAGTCGAACTATTTTACCGCAAATAGACTTTCTTCTACGGTTTCATGTTCTATGCGTGTTTTGTTTGTCCAAAGAGAGAATGCGATGCGATTATTTTATGCATCCTGGATCTGTACAATCATTTTTCTCCTTTGAACACCAGATCGCGTACACCGGCTGTTTTGCCTCATTTTAAGCAATGCATAGTTGCATATATCTTTAGCTGTATACAATTATTTGAAATGTAGCCATTGGGTGAATTTATCGAGATCGATTTTGCGATGGCAAACGGTTTGCTTACCTGTCCACATTCTCACCTTAAGATGATGACCTGCTAATTTAAAAGAACAGGATGCATATATGATTTCACTTTTCCTTGAAGTTATTACTTGTTGGGATTGGGAACTATCAGTAGCGAACATGAGCAAGCTGAACACACTGAACTTTGATGCTGTTTCGAAACATACATCTTATGAAACAGCATGAAAAGGCTAGGAGGTGTGGAATTAACTCTATCGTATTTTCTAGCATTCCTGCTGTACTTGCTTTATGTGCGAGAAATACGCTGTTGCGGCTTGTGTTCAAATTGGAAGTTTTATTCACCTAGTCAACCATTCTTCTATAGGTTCATCCACTCTCGACACTACATCCTCCTACCCCTTTAACGGTACTCTCGCTTTCTCCATCACTCACCCATCTCATCGCGGGCACGTCAGACGGACGCATCCTCCTCTACTCCTATCCATCCGGTCATCTACTCCGCACCATCTCGGCGCACTTCCGTAGTCTGACCGCTCTCCGTTGGACCGCCGCCGGCGAGGCTTTTGTGAGTGCGGCTGAGGATGGAGGTGTACGCGTTTGGGCACTAGGATCGTACGTTGTTGTAATTTTAGTGGATGGATGATGTGCTGAATAAAAGGAATGGGAAAGTAAGGGTGTTGAAGAATGACATGCCGGAACCGTGGAATGAAGTCAATGCACATCGATTGCCAGTGACGGATCTGAAGGTCGGGAAAGGAGCTTTTCCACGGTCGAAAATGTGGAGCTGTTCTACTGATGGGGAAGTAAAGGTTTGTCTTTCATACTCTGTTTCCTTCGTTCCTACGGCTCATAGGAAATGCAAGTAGATGTGGAACTTGTCCACGATGCACCTGCTTACAACTTACACCTTCCAGCGCCACCCTATCAACCATATACTCATTGATCCTCTAGAGAGATTTTTTGTGGCTATAGGCGAGGAGAAGGGGGAGGAGGGTAAAGGAGGCTGGGTGAGACGCGTCGAAATTTCTCCTTCTCCTTCAACCGGGAGGCTGGACGATCTGCAAGACGGGACAAAAACAAACGTCTTCCGAACGAGGTATGATTCCATTCTGCCTGACAAAGATTTTGCTGAGCAGAAATAAAGGACTAAGGTATCTTCGGCTGAAATCTGCATGTCGATGCCATACATACTCATAACGACTATGCCACAAGAAAAAGAAAAGTCGCCAGCGACTCTCCATGTGTTCCACTACTCCATGCAGCCCGTCCGCACACAGTCCTTCGTCGACTGTTCAGACAGTATCCGTGTTCTCTCTGTCCTCGAAACGCCAATGGAGTTCATAAGTCGCGAGCCTCCACTGCGAGAGATGGGTCGTGTCATTTCTTCGACTTCTTCGACGGAAGGGAACGTTTTGTTGATAAGAGGACTGGAACCCTGTGCAGACGTAGAGGCCGAACTCTTTCCTTGGGGAAATCCAGAGAAGCTCGGATCTGGGACGGGAGAGAAAGACAGGACGGGGAAAGAGCGAGAGGAGCTCGAAAGGCTGCGGTTGGAGAATGAGAGGTTGAGGGATCAGGCGAGGAGAGCTACGAGGTTGGCGGATGAGGTTTGGAAGCTTGGTGTCGAGGATGCGTTACATCGGTGAGGGTGTATGTGGTGATTAGACCGAAATGACATTGCGGACACAACATTCCTTACTGAAGATCCAAAATCAAACAGAAGCTAAAACCATAAGACATGGAAGAGAATCAACGAAGCGGTTTCATAAATCACAATTTCACCTCTCAATCTGAGGTCACGTCGATTGCTCAGAGCAACCTCTTGTGTGGAGCTGTCAAGTGGCAGCCCAACCTCCCATCATCCCATACCCAGCAGCTGCCTGTCCATGATGAGTAGGCGTCCCAAAACCAACACCCTGTCCGTGTCCTCCCACATTCTTCACGCTAACTCCGCCAATGGACTGGGCCGCACTGACACGGTGATGTTGGGATGAGGATGGCGTTGCGTTCCCTCCTGAATTGGCGGAGACGGGTGCTCCAACAAAGATGTCCTCTTCGTCTTCTCCGGATCCAAAGAGCATGGGATCCAGAGGAGCTTCCGCCCTTTTGGCTAGGTTAGTGAATCCTGTCCATCATTGTGAATTTCGATTAGCTTGTGCAATGATGCGGATTGTAGGAGGACGGACGGGAAAGAAGTTGTTTTTGGTCTTGGTTTTCCCTTTCTAGCTCCCTTATTCGCGCCTGTAAATCGGTAATGAGCTGGATGAATTCCGCGCTGCTCGTCCCTGCTCCCTGATGGCAAAAGGAACTCAATCATAAAAGATGGCAAGGGCGACAACGAAGGCGAACCTTTGACAATCGGTCGTTCTCGTCTTTTAGGAGCTTATTCATCTCCTTCAAGGTTTGAGACTCCGCTGCCGTTTTGATCAAGGCAGCGAGCAATTCTTGGACAACTTCAACGCTTCGAGGAGGTGTTTCTGTGGCTCACGTCAGCAACTCCTCACAACGGAAAAGGAAAAGGGAAAAGACCCACATCGATCCCCACGCTCATCGCCAGCGGATTGTTCGATACGCTGCCATATAACCCCTGTCCCATACTCCCCATACTTCCACCCCCGGCACCCGGACCATTGCCTAACCCTGCTACGGCCACACCAATGTTAACATCAGGCTCGTCCATCCTCCTCCTCTTCTTCCCTCTCTGTCCAACCGGCTGTCCATTCGCGTTAACCGTCTCCAGTCCAGCATTGGACAGGTCGATGCTGTCCTCTTCCCCAATGGCAGCCGAGCCTTCCGTAATTTGTCCCTTCTTCAACGCTCGTTGTTGCTTCTTTGCAGCTCGAGATAGTTCGCAGGTTCGGTTGAGCCCGTTCGGGGTGGACCCGAATGATTCGACGGGATGGTAGGCTCGATGGTTTGAGCAGTAGGCGAATCCTTTCCCCAAATTGGCACGGGTAAACAAATGCTGTTTCTCGCACGACTTGGAAGGATGATAGCAACACACCAGGTTGTGCGCGTGCCATGTAGTCCTGCATCCCATCAATAGCGCAGAACACTCAACATGACAAGCCCGGAAATTCCAACAAGGCAAACGGACCTCATAAGTCTTCTTACTCGCTCTATCGTCCTGACTAACAGGAATATGTTGCGGCTGTTGACCCCCGCCTACGCTTCCACCCAGTCCATGAGC
>MU271985.1:0-13162 GCA_021432655.1 Atractiella rhizophila
GGTTGTGAGGAGCCACTTGGAACGTGATCTAGAGCTGTTAGGAGTCACTGGCGTTGAAGATAAACTACAAGAGGATGTGAAGATGACCCTTGAGCTGTTGCGGAATGCTGGCATCAAGGTTTGGATGTTAACAGGAGACAAGATCGAAACTGCAACATGCATCGCTATTTCTACCAAACTTGTGGCTCGGAATCAGTACATTCACCAGGTCGCGAAGCGTAAGCGCCTATTGTAGATTCAAATACCGAGCTGATCCTATGCTAAAGTCAGATCTTCGGCCGAGGCTCGAGACATGCTCGAATTTCTGCAAACCAAACCGGACTGTTGCTTGGTCATAGATGGAGAATCACTTCAGCTTTGTCTCCAGCACTTCTCGACAACTTTTATATCCATCACTACGCAGCTTCCCTGCGTTGTTGCATGCCGTTGTTCGCCCACACAGAAGGCAGATATCGCTCTACTAATCCGGTCGCATACAAAGAAAAGAGTGTGCTGCATTGGCGACGGCGGGAACGATGTGTCTATGATCCAAGCCGCTGACGTGGGGATTGGAATCGTTGGAAAAGAAGGAAAGCAAGCTAGCTTAGCTGCTGATTTTAGCATAAACCAGTTCAGTTTCCTGACAAAACTACTTGTTTGGCACGGAAGGAACAGCTACAAGCGAAGCGCGAAGTTGGCACAGTTTGTCATTCATGTGAGCTGTCTCAGCACTGAACTCTCCCTGCTAATCGATATTGTTGTAGAGAGGGCTTATTATCAGTATCATTCAGTGCACATTCAGTATGATCTTTTATTTCAGCCCGATTGCCATGTAAGTGCCTTTACTCCGGAAAGGGTAGCACCTAACAATCCGCACTAGATACCAAGGATGGCTTATGATCTGCTTTCCCACCGTTTACACCATGGCTCCTGTCTTCAGTTTGGTCATGGACACGGATATCAACGAGGATCTTGCTCTTCTGTATCCGGAACTATACAAGGAACTCACAAAGGTGTGTACGCAACCACTCTGGGCTCGTTCTCATCTGCTTGCAGGGCCGCTCGCTATCATACAAAACATTTTTTCGTTGGACAATGGTGTCCGTTTATCAAGGAGGGCTCATCATGATTCTTTCTCTTTTATTATTCCAAACCGATTTCATCAACATTGTCTCGATCTCTTTCACTGCTCTCATCCTCAATGAGTTGATTATGGTTGCTTTGGAGGTGAGGATGTTGTATGGATCCCGAATTTACCTCATATCCCCACAGGTCACAACATGGCACACTTATATGGTCATTTCCGAGCTCGTGAGCATAACAATATACGCTGCCAGCATTTTCCTACTGCCAGAATATTTCGGTGAGCCTCCGCCATTCTTACCCAGACTCATTCACTTACTGACACCTTGTAGACTTAAACTTCGTCTTGACTGTCGATTTCGTTTGGAAGGTCGCCTTGATTGTCTCAGTCTCAGCAGCACCTCTATGGGTGTACAAACTAGCCAAAGCAAGATGGGCTCCAGCAAGTTACACAAAGTTAAGGGATTATTAGTTTAATTTGTATTGATACCCTTTGTATTCATTGTCCTTACTGCTGGCCTTCATTTCCCTGGACCGTCACAGATTTATATTACTACTTATGGTCAGCCATGATGCGTAAAGCAGTGAAGTGACGAATTGTGACTAGCACGTGGTTTCCTATGCGAACATTTTCATCAACTTTCTATCCACTTGAGTTACGTTGCAACGGTAACAAGGGTTGTTCCTTAGGTGATTGTGGGTGATGGAGTGCTGTGATTGTGGGTGATGGAGTGCTGTGAATGTATTCGGAGCATATTTTAACGAATAAAAATGCATAAAGGAAATCTGCTTTAAAAACAACCGAAATCCCAACCGAAACAAAGAGAATTACACAGTGATTGTATATGTATGCAACTTACGCAGCAAATCTAAAAACCAAAAACCATTGAACCTGTTGATGCAACACCTCCTGTGCCGCCACTTTTCCTTGTTTTTCGCCCTAGTCAATCACAAAAATGGTAGTGAAAATGTAAGGGGTCCGCGTAGGTGTAAAAATTGCGATCACGAGAGGTAGGAAAGGGAGAAGGTGGAGATGAAAGCGAGAGCAGGGGGTTCAAACCAAGATTACAGCTCACGACGAGAAACGACGATCTCTTCCACCGCCAAGTCTTCGAGCAGCGATATGACAGACGTACGATCCGTCCACGATATGCCTCACGTACTGGCAGCTTCCGAGGCCTCCAAAGCTACAAAGCCTGGGGAAGAGAGCCAAAAGAAAGTGTATGGCATCACGCCTGAGCTGGCAACACCGACAGTCCAATCGGACGACGTGACTGACAAAGACTCACCTCCAGTTAGGGTGGAAGGGCTCAGGCCTAAAGTGATGAAACATTTCAACTTTTCCGAGAAGGTGAAGAAATACGTTTCGCACGAATGGGAGAACGAGAAGGCGTTAATACATTTCTTTCAGAGGTTATATGCGGTAAGTGACTTCCTTATTCCTATGTGAATTCGGTGACAAAATGCATGCAGGAGCTTACGGAAAAAGATGGGACCCCTGTGGCTATGAGGTACCTCGTTCTCGATAAGAGTGATCGCACTCCTTTGAAGCTTGATGCCGTTCTCACGCCGAAATTTTTGGACCCGCTTACTGAGGATACCTTTACTTACGCCGAACTGGGAGTTTCGTTGGAGCTGAAGAATAAACTGAAAAGTGATGAACAAAAGGCGCGCCGAACATTAGCCCGAGGAGGAATGGCTGGTCTGTCTGCTCGACCTCGCAATTTTACGGGGGGGGTATCCATAGGCAACCATATGTCGCAGAATGCGTCGACGAAGTCTTTTTCTTGGGTCTTTTGCACGCGTGCTGGGCGATTTGAATCCGACCCATACGATTTGGAATTGAACTTTGAAGAGTTAGTTCAGACCTTCGCATCTTTTGCCATGGCCGATGAGTGCCTGCTCAGTTTTCTTGATGCTTTTGACCATCCTCCCAAGGCAAGATTTTTGTGGGAGTAACCTGATGTGCCCAACCAGCCCAGTGTCAGTCTACCGTCAACCCCTACAGGCACTCAGTCTTCTTCTCGTTTACGCGCCATTGCTGCTTCCGCCAACTTGTCTTCTCCTCAGATGTCAACAGCTGCAGTAGCTTCGCCCGCTGTAACGACCGGTTTTACGCTTGATGAGACTGGAAATCTCAAGCATTGGAAGAAGGTGGGAAGTGTTTTCATTCCCAATGTGGTACACAAAAAGCTTTTTGCTGCCAACAACATTGTAGGAAAATGAACCCAAGTGTGGGCAGCTAAATTGCTAGGGAAACTGAGGGTCATTTAGGGACGGTGAACTTCCTCTGGCTACCCGATCTGTTCTTGGAGCATATGAAGGCACATATCCAACTATTTGATTGTTGGCGCCAAGAAAATTTGGCCAGACAAAAGGAACATCCTATCGAGAATTGGGATTGGCTGGATGACGCGCCGTTTTCCATTTTCTGTCGCGACGATTTTTCCGTTGCTCAGCTGGCTTGTGAATATGCAACCTGGACGATATCACCCGAACCTTTTGTCACAAAAGATCGTAAACCTGTGCTAGTTTTCACAAGACAACGGGTGAACCCCTTCGGGCAGGTCCTACAGCTCATGTCATTTTAAAATCACTGATTTCGGTTGTGCAACGTTAGTAGCTAATGTTGTTTACTATTGGAAGCTAAATTCTGATCACAGAGATTGCGACGATGTCGTTAAAATCATTTGTCCATCGGGATATCTCGTATGACAACATGTATTCTCGCAATGATCAGGGCCAGCTTAGCGGTTTTGCTAAAGATTACGAACTAGCGAGAGTCCGAGGGAAAACCTACACATTTGGCAATGAAAGCGCGGGAGAATTAACCGTACGTATTTTGCTCCCGTTATCTCTTTACTCATTGGTTGGTAGGGCACATTTCCATTCCTTTCGCATTGCGTTCTCACAGCGTACCTTGTGAAACATGCCGCCCACCCGCCACCTGACCCCAAAAAAATATATCAGAACTATGCTCAGAAGACGCTGGACGATTTGGAATCAGTATTTTACTGTGGTGTCTATTTCTTCTGCCATTTTGTCCCGAAGGATAAGAATAATCCCTTGGGAGAACTGCGAACTCGTTTATGGCCCCGCTCGGTCCCCTCGCTTGCAATGAGCTCCACATCAAAATCGAATTTAATTACACGGACATCGGAAGTGTCAGGACAGCTAACTTTGTGGACCAGCGGCTCATCAGCATCAAAGAAGCGCCATGCCCGCAATTCCAAGCAGCGACAAGATACCATTTTTGACTTACCGGTTTTGCAATATGAAACACCCTACCCTCTTGCCCAATGGTTCTCAGCGGGGCCAGCGAGCTTGGACAAGTTAAGGCTCTTGGGAAGACCCAAATTTTTCCCCAGTGAAGAAAGAGATTTCGAGACGCTGAAAAAGGAGATGGCCAGTTGCCAACTTCGAGAAGAGGAATTAAAGAAGCAGTGTGATACATTGTACAAGGCAGGAAAGTATCGTGAGTTGGCGGAGCAACAATGTGAGCTCGTGAAACTTTTGAAGAGAAAAGCGACTCTGGCAGGGATGCAGGTGAGGATGCAGGTGAGGATGCAGGCGAGGCTGGAAGCCAAAAGCACCTTTAAAATCATGATCGGTCAACTTCTCGGCAAAGATCACAATTGGACATGGGACAGCGACACTATCGATGATATCCTATGGAAGCTTTCAGAACCTATCAGTTTTCCTCAGAGTGAAATGGATGATGGATGGGACTCCGTTCTGAGTGGAGAAGATCATGTCAGGCAGGTCATGGACATCGCCTCAGAGATGGTGGCAGCATTGGAAGCGGGTTTAAATTCTTTGGATGACCTGAGCAAAGCCTCACAGGTAAGTTGAGTGTGACTAATGACTGACGTTGTGGATTGACTATCAAAGTTCTATTATATCGTGGATGCCTTACTTGCAATTAATACCATACTCAAGAGGAAAATGAATCCCAAGAGTCCGGCTCATGTCTGTACCATTCCACTTGGTTTGGTTGATGTCACAGTCAGTAGGACAGTGATTGAGTTTGATGGTTCCTGGTTTTCAGTCAATGGATGGATCAGTCAATTGATGGACTGTGTTCAAAAGGCCAGTCATATCCTAGGATTTCATCCACAGGTCTGAGCTCAAAGACTCCAATCCAGTGGTTTGAATAAAAAGAGGTGTGACTTCTTGTAAATGGGTTGAAAGAATTAATTTTATCACATCTATTTTCCCATTTCAACCAACCGGATGAACCTAGATGTCAGGTTTGCATCTTATGCAAATCGGCACCCGTTCGCTGTGTTGCGTCTCCTATCGCCCATTTGCGTTCCCTGTGAATCGGCACCCGTTCGCCACTGCGTCTCCCGTAGCCCGTTCGCCCATTTGCACCTACATCACCACTTAGCCCAATTGTGCCTATCCTCCTCTTATTAACTCCGCGTAATCCCACTGTCACTTCCCCTTTTAGTTCTCTTACATGTTTCATCTGCTCTCCTCTACGCTCTGTGGCAGTGTTATTCCGCTTGTATATATAGATCAGAGAGTAGTGGAGGTGACCTTAGAGTATTCTCTTAGGTTTATCTCCACTACCTCTACGCTCTGTGGCAGTGTTATTCCGCTTGTATATATAGATCAGAGAGTAGTGGAGGTGACCTTAGAGTATTCTCTTAGGTTTATCTCCACTACAGGTTAGTCTTCATGTCATATCATGCACTTAGGTTTATCTCCACTACAGACGCATCACCTATCGGCGACCGTACATAGTGTCAGCCCTAACACTAGACATTTGGTTTCCAGTTGCTGACAATAGTTACAATCAAGATTCCTAGTTCAGGTCTTCCATTCTTCAAGAGTGCTTTTTTATGTTCCGAAATAGTAATAGTTTGTGAAAGTGGGAGTATGGCCATACTCACTCACCTCACCACCCACTATTGTCTTTATGCTTGCCCCACTTTGCCATGCTTTCCATATATATACTCCACTTCCTCTTTTTCTGCTCTAGTGGCTGTTCCCGATCTACAGCAGGTAGGTGTCAGGCTTGCTCCCATACATTACCGAAATGCATCAGTCTTGGTCACTTGACCTACTTTCCTATTTCTTAGGTCCGCGCGCTCTTACCAATCGCCGCTTTGCATATATCCACACTCTCTGCTGCTTTGCGTCTTCGCTCAGTAGATCCAGTTCATTTCGCATGTGCCTACCCATCGCTGCTTTGCGTATACCCACATTCTTCGCCGCTTTCCCTCTTCTCATACGAATCGCTGCTCAGTAAACCATGTACATTTCACTGGTCTGCACCGTCACCGTTTTGCTTTGACATCCTTTCTCAATTATCTTACTTATTATATCTTATTTCCGATTATTCCCTGTATTGCTTTCCTGATCTAGCTATTCTATGTGTTTCATGAATCATACTTTACAGTTCATGGCGGTGCCCTTGCATATGTATATATTGTTGGAGGTATCCAGTGTGGTACGATCACCACACCAGGGTGTACAATACGAACGGTCAATGACCTGCTCTCCCTAGGTGCTTACCACCAGGGATGAGCAGGTAGGAGTCTCGGATAATAGTCATGCTAGGTGCTTACCATCAGGGATGAGCAGATCCACATATATAAATTGAGATGTAGTGGAGGTGACCTTAGAGTATTCTCTTAGGTTTATCTCCACTCCAGGTTAGTCTTCTCACATCATATCTGTCAGTGATGTGTCTCTATTGGAGATAAACCTGAGTATAATATGACATGAGAAGACTAACCTGGAGTGGAGATAAACCTAAGAGAATACTCTAAGGTCACCTCCACTACTCTCCAATCTATATAACACTGCCACAAATAGAGGAGAGTAGACAGAACATGTAAGAGAACCAAAAATGGAAAGCAAAAGTGGGATTACATGGGGTTGATAAGAGGAGCATAGTGTTAGGGCTGACACTATGTGCTTTCGCCGATAGGCGATGCGTCTGTAGTGGAGGTAAACCTAAGTGAATAGTATGGCATGAGAAGACTAACCTGTAGTGGAGGTAAACCTAAGAGAATACTCTAAGGTCACCACCACTACATCTCGATGTATATATACATAAGTAGAGGCACTGCCATAAACTGTAACATACATTGCTTGAAACGTGTAAGATAGCTAGATCAGGAAAGTAATAAAGGGAATACTCGGAAATAAGATATACTGGGCAGTACTAGTGAGAAAGGACAATAAGGCGAAAATGGAGACAATGCAGATCGGCGAAATGTATAAGGTCTGCTGAGCGGCGATTCGTGTGAGGAATGGAAAAGCGGCAAACAGCGCAGACCTGTGCAGAGCGGCGATGGGTAGGTACGTGATCACATGACACGGTAAGGTGGGTCACGTGACCTCGGATGGTGCATTTCGGTAATGCGTGGGGGCAAGCCTGACACATAGACACAATTGGGCTAAGTGGTGATGTAGTGGGCGAATGAGCAACTGGGCGCTGATTTGCACTGTGTGCAAATGGGAGACAGGAGACGCAGAGTGGTGACGGGAGACAATTCATGTAGAATCCAAATGGGTATGGGTGAACGGGCACAAACCTCACAGAGACCCATCATATTGAGAGTATTAAGGTATTTGACTATGGAGCCTTGTTGAATATTCTCACTGCTGTTGTCCATCAATCGGTCAGCACTAATTATATTTGTTCCTGTCAGGAGACAAATGTTGAATAAGCTGATCATTTATCATGTCAACATCAACATTCCGGGCCATAAGGACCGTGTGCTCTTGAAAGTATTGCCTCAACTCAACTGGGTTGACACCCTATGGTAGATGGCTGCAAGCTGTCACATTCCAGATCTCAGATATGGGTTAAACAGACTTCAGAACAAAGTTGTGAGCATTTGATTCACTGAACTGAATTGACCGTACTTGAGCAACACTGCATTGAAGAAGAGAGTTGATGGTTTCTGCCGAAGGGTGCACGCAACTTCCACCAATAGGTGAAAGCATGATCCTCCGCCCAGCATCTTCTCTTCCGCTCACACTCAAAGATGTCGAAGAAGTCCAGAGCTTGGTTGCACAAAGGAAGAAACAGCGCAAACTGAAAAGTGACGCAGTGGCTGAGCAGGAAAGGAGGGAGATGGAAGAGAGAAAGAAGCAGCTTGAACAGTGCGTGCTTTCATTCTCACGTTGCAAGGGACAGGTAGTGACATTGCTATAGGCAAAAAAGAGCTGAAGCAGCTAAGGCATCTTGATTTCATTTAGACAAGATACCGCTCAAATCGGTAAAGATTATATCGGTTGCAATTGCAAACTGTCTGACTGGGGCAGTCCACTGTAAAAGGGTATACTGCTGATGGCTCAATCCGGACATGAAGCTGTTGTACAATACTAACGAAACTACTCGAAAGAACCCACCTGCAATGAAGGCGCATCAGTCCAGCACTTCTTTCCCTTACGAAGGAACCAGCTCACGTACTCTAGCCTCAACGGTTCACATCAAGGCTAAGAAATAACGATCCTTGGCGGAGGGTACGAATGATCACCTCTCTTTCCATTAACACCCCTCCCCACATCTTCGTCCGCATACACATCCTCACTTCTCCCTCTCCGCCTGCCACTCTCGCTGAAACGCCTTTGACTTTCGGCTCCCTCTTCCTCGTCTAAAGAATCTCTTCTGAGAAATCCCTCTGTCTCTTCCGCATCTGCATCGTCATACAGCTTCGGTGTATTCGACAAACCGAATGCAGGGGATGAAGATTTGATGATTGTGTCGATGAACCAAAATTGGAGGACGTTGAGGGTGAGAGGAACGAGAGAGAGCACGACGATCAGACGTAACCTAGGGAATCTCCTATTCAACCTTTTGTTATGGGGGAATCCCACACGCACTGTTCATTGGGGAATAGATCTATACTGTTTGACAATTCGTTAGGATTGTAGGGAGAAAGTCAAAATACCTACAACCAATCCCCGAAGTCTATGAGAGGAGGAACTGAAGCGAGCATCATGGTGACTATTAGCTTCAGGGTGCAAATGGCGAGAATGTAAACCACAAGCTAATCCCTCTCTCGTCAAAGTGTTTCCCCTATCAAAGCCGCTTAGCGCACCTGCTTGAACCACCAGGAGATGCGTGGAGGCGTTCCATATTGTCCAGATACGAAACCTGTCAGCTGCATTTTCTCGGTGAGGATAAAGTTGGAGAAGCGGAGGAAGGTCCATATTCTGTCTTCAGACTCAGGAGCTGGAATGCATCAAGCAGGCAAAGCGGAGCACGAACATGAGGACTCCAAGGGTAGTGTCGATTAGGATGTTCATGACATCTTCCGACGAGCTGTAAGTCAGCGGAGGAAGAAGATACTGGCAAGGAGCATACAGAGAGAGCAGGGAGAAGCTGCTTGGACGTGTGCCAGTAGGTCTGCAACGTTTCTCAGCATCATAATCAGGGGGTGCAAAGCAAGCACACCTGAGAGCAGCAAATTGGAAAGATGCACAAAGGCCTTTTCACCCTCATTTGCATGTTTCGGCAGCTACTAAGAGGATCTCGCACCTGTCCTAAGCACTGCTTACTGACATCGAAGCTCCAAATCCTCCATGGCCGCTGCGGCTTCTCCCTTGCCCGCTTAAAAATGAGACTGCCAATGACGAGTACACCCATTATCCCTTGGACTATGAGTCCCGTGGCGGAGGTGAAGCGACATTTAGCTGGGGCTTCTGCCATTGCTTCTGGCTGTGAGTTGGTAGTTGAGTAATTGTGTTTCTGAGTTTCGAGTTTGATTGCCGAGCGTGGAAAGCGTTGATGAGGGCAAAACGACGAAGCGCCTTTCCTTCCTTCCACTATAAACGGTCTGTTTCTTATCATATCCTCAGATATCCCCCTAATCATCCCGCCTAGCAGGTCCTTATTTCATATATCCTCAGTAAACGTAAATAGCGCTAGAACAAGGCGCCAATTTCGCGTCGTCGCCCCAACCCCTCCAACATCTGCGCACCTTCAGCGATGGAGACGCACTCCCCTTCCTCCACCGTGTCTCCTCAGGCGTTCTTCTCCAAACTCGAGTCTCTGTTGGTCCAGAAAGCAAACGAGATTCAACTCGCCGGACGGCTGGGAGAAAGGCTCTTGAGTCAGCAGGCTGAATTGGAGGCAAAGATAAGAGAGCTCGAGGAGGTCCAAGGACTCAATCAATCCACATCCTCGAGAGCTAGAGGTGTGGGAGGCGGAGAAGAGAGCGACGATGAAGCCACTGGGGACGTAGGAGAAGAGGCAAGGAACAGGTTGGCGGAGTTGGAAAATGAGGTGAGGAATTGGGAGACGAGCAACAACGAGATTTTCGCGGATCTGGGCGTGTCTTCGGCGGGTGCTAATGGGGAGGATCGCGTAATCCAGGTTCGGTTATTTTCTCATCTTGATGCATGAAAGGGAGAGTGACTTTCGGCGACTGAACGGATGAAGGGTCAAGAGATCGACCTTGTTTCCTCCCCTATCGACTTTGGCGCGCCGCCTGTCCCTCCTGTTCCCTCAATCCACTCGTCCGAAACCGACTCGATAGGTCACTCCATGCGGTCCGCACCAGCAACTACTACCCCCAGTGCTGCAGCAGCATCTCGACGAGCCAGGAACAATGCCCAACACCGAGCGAACGACATAGAATTTGCTACCGAAATTGGACAATCACTGCTTGGAGAAGTCAGACGCCTTCAAGCTCTGTTGTCAGAAAGAGACGAGCAAATCTCAAAGGACAGGTTCGAACGGGAAGCGTTGGAGGGGGATTTAGAAGAATTGAGGGAGGCACATAAAGTTCAGGAAGGGAATATCGGTTCGTCCTCTCTCAGTCCCTCGATATCCATGGCTGGTTAGATTAACAGTAAATTGCAGAGAAATACAAAGAGGAGAATTGGAATCTCGAAGTCCAGGTTCAAGAACTCAGATCCTCGCTCGCTGAAGCTCAAGACTCGCATAAGAAAGCAGAACAGGAGCGGACCCGGCTTACGAAGCAGTTGGCGACAATGAGAGAAACCGTGGAACAGCAGAAGCTAGAGAGCGACAAGCTCCGCACCCAGTTCGACGAGTTCAAACAGAAGCACGAGACCGATGTTGCACGGTGGGGAAGGGATCATGCCACTCTTGCCAGGGAGAAGAGCGATCTGCAACACTCTCTTGAGACAGCGAAGAGCGAATTGGTGAAGAGCAAGAGCCGGATTGGAAGGGTGACTTCGCATGGAAGTCATGATTTTGAGCGGTTGGGAGGAATGGATGAAGAGGAAGAAGAGGAGGATGAAGATGAAAAGGACGCCAATGGTCTGATGAGCGAGAGGAGGAAGAGGAGAAAAACCGGCGACTTCCATGGTCCAGATTCTCCTTCTTCCATTCCAGATGAAAAGTCTGAGCTGGCATCTTCTATCATCGTACATCCCACACCAGAAAATGTAGCCGCTACTCAGCTTCTGGAGGACGTGCTCAAGGTCACAGACGGAGCAGAAGCGCCGGAATCAGTTGACGTCCTGAGGTCCTCCCTAGCTCAGGCGCACAAACAACTCTTAGCTCTTCGTAACGTCTTGAAAAAGGAGAGTCAGACAAAGATGGACCTCATGAAGCAATTGTCAGAAAGACCGGTGGCGAACGGGAGCGCTTGGGAGGACGAATATGATCAAGTTGAGTCTAGTCCAACCAAGATGGCGGGGAGAGGGAGGGGAAGGGGACGCGGAGGGAGGAAGCGCGGGGGATTCAGACCTGCGCCGAGTGGGCTGAGGAGAGAGAGCACGCCAGATTTCGAGGATGAACAGGACGAGGATCAACACCTAACAACGAATTTTGCGGACGAACTGGGCGGCGCCGATGACGATTCGATCATTGAAAGGGAAGAGGAGTGGGATGGGACGGACGATTTGGAGAGATCGATGAGGAGCGAAACGAGGTTCAGTTTAGAGGGAATGGACCCTGCATTCATGGAATTTTTGCGGACAAGGCAAGAGGACGATGGATCATCCGCACCTCAGATTGCGGCCAAGCTTGGCATAGGAAGGCAAAGTGCCGACCTTTCTGCTTCTGCTGCGTCCAGACGATCAATTGCCTCTATCATTCGGGATGGGGATGCACAGTCTGAGGTTTCTGCGGTCACTCACGTTCCCAAACCTGTCACTGTTGATCAAGAAACGATGACAGACTTCCCAGAGCCAGAGCCGAAGGTAGTTACTGTTGAAGTGGAGAAGATTGTTGAAGTTCCAAAGATCATCGAGATCGAAAAGGTAGTAGAGGTCGAGAAAATAGTGGAGAAGATAGTCGAGGTTCCCAAGGTGGTCGAAGTGGAAAAAATAGTCGAGAAAGTAGTTGAGAAGATCGTTCCTGCTGTGATCGAGACACCATCAACGGTTCCTTCTTCGCCGCCGAAAGAATTGAAGGAAATTTCCATTCAAACAACTCCTCCACCATCGCCTCGCACTCCCACTATGCCTATTCCTGCAATTTCAGCTACTAGTGCGATGGAGGACAAAGTCCCCGTTGAAGTTAATCATGCTTCTACGGAGACGGACATCAATCAATTTACGAAGGAGACAGAGACACAAACCGAGCCTTCCCCTTCTCGCCCATCCTCTCTACCTCCTCGCTCGCGCGTGGATACCTTAGTCGCGTCCACGCCACGCCCACCTGCACCAGTGCAGCTTCCTTCGTCAGTCTCAAATACGAGTTACGCAAGTTTCGACTCTGCTCGGACTTCAACCCCAACTCAATCTATTGTGGGAGACCGACGCGATTCCATCTATACTACCCGCTTATCAATGGATGAAAGCGTAGACGGAGGAGGTGTTACTTCTGACGTCGAGAGCTTTGAAGATGCTCAGGAATCAGTCGGCTTTCATACACCTTCGCATTCTATCTCGTTTGGTCGGTCGCAGCCCTTTGACCTCAACCATATGCCTGCTGGGCGCGATAGCTTTGATGAAAGCGAGACTGAAGATCTTACCGTTCTAAGGGGCACCGATCCAAGCCTGGAGAAACTCAAGCGTGGCACGCCTGCTGCTACTAGCGCGGTTGGTTTAGGCCCATCAGCGGTTCCGGTAGTGAAGGTTGAAACGGTGGAGAGTGGAGTCCAGACGGATGAACTCATCCTTCGACCGCTTAGTATGTATGAAACGAATAAGAGAG
>MU271986.1:0-13155 GCA_021432655.1 Atractiella rhizophila
ATGACTTCCTTGAGCAAAGGCTTCGCAACGTTCTCGTACACCTCGATCTGTTCGCTTTCAGGTCCAAAGACATGATCGAAATTCCATGTCTTGTTCGCATGTGGCGCGGCATATGTTGACGTTGAAGCAGCGTTGACAAGAGATGGGGAGACAGAAACAGTTGAGCCCTTTCCACCAGCCGTTGTAATAGCGATAGGTGAATTAGCGCTGATCTCATTGGGGGACCGGCCTCTGCACAACTCACTTACCAAGTCAACTTCGGATGCAAAGGAGAAGCGTACCGACACCTGATCACAACCTGAACTCTTGCCTCCTCCTCCTGTCTCTTCGCATTTGCGTTCAAGCCCGCAGTCGCAGAACTGGCACTTGAGGATATGGAGTTAAGTCTCCCAATCTTTTGTCTCCCCACTGGCAAGCCACTAGTAGACCGAATCCCACGTCCGTTTGCAAGTCTGGACTTTTCTTCAACCGATGGAGTACTTCTACCACTCGTATTAGAGGTGTTCGAGGCCAATCTACTTGTTGGTCTTGAAGACATTTCGTTGTTAGTGCACGGTTCCGAGACGCGATCATGGTCCACAATAGTCAGGTGACTTGTCAACAATAATCTTCCACATACTGTCTCACTTCTGGTTGTGACGTGTTTTCCAAGGTGTTCAGTGCTCAACTGGTATCTCCCATGGAATATCTTTGCACTTGCTTTGATGTAACGGTGTCAGCTCATGGTTTGCTGGATAGATATCTAGCGCAAGGAATTTCTGGTCGCACGTGAGTACTAGCGCCTAACACGGCAACACCGAAATACTAGTTCTACGTCCTAGAAGACTCCAAACAGACCGTCAATAAAGTACAACAGCTGGCCTGAACAGTGGCTTTCGCAGACGATCTGCATCAATTGAATCATATGGTATTGATATTTACGTCGTTCTCGTCGCTCAACTTCTTTCATATAAACAGCTGGTTAGGAAGCATAGTGCTTCCGCCCTAACTCAAAAATGTCGCTCCTTCTTGATTGCTATATCAAGCTTCTGTTCATGACTACAGCAATGTCCTCTTCGTGTTCCCCGAGGATGCAGTACACCCGAACAGCGAATTGATCGCTAATTCTGCTTTCCTCGTTAGTCGAAGCCCACCCAAGCTTCTCACCCTGTATGTGGACATCCACTCGATACTTAGACTCATTAGGTGGAGGATGGTGATAGTAATCGACGTGTCACAGTGCAATGGCCTCCGTCAACAAACTGTTGTATCTGTCAATTTTGCGACTTTTTCGCTCTTTCGCTTGCTTGATTCGTTACATTTACACAGAGTAAGCGTCAGAGGCCGTCCAGTGATGCAACAAAGTAATCGTGATCACTAGCACGATCAATTTCGGTAGCATATTTTCCTACGAAACGTTCAGAGACGATGATTTAACCCAGATTACTACCGAAGCCATCCGGCAAGCTTATGCCCTCTGGGATGCATCTGAGATTCAGTCAGCCTTCGACCACAGCATAACTACTTGTGACCCAATAGAGGTATATCATTTGGCGCACAGTGAGCGGTTTGTCTACAACCAGCAAACTGAAAAAACCTGAAGCAACCAATGCATTGATGACACGTCCAAGCGTAAGTAGAGACTGATTGATCATCCCGGCTTCTCGAGCCCGTACACCTTTATCCGCACCACTTCTCCCCACATTCTCAGAACCTGCCAAATCTACCAGGTTCAGCTTTCCGACTCGTAAAAGGTCCTCGCCTGTCGCTGATGACTCCTTCAGGTGGACTGTGATTGAGAAGACGGAATGTGAGCGCCTGTACATTCATAATTTAGTTAGCTAGAGCAGAGATCCGGGCAGTAACACACGAGCTTTGTTCATTGCATTTCGTTGCAGCTTGCACGCGAAGCGATGATCCTCTCTGGAGCACCTTGATGCCTTCGGTGGCAGAAGAAATGAGTGTCTCCTCCAATCCGGTGATCACTACCCCGCCACCCTTTTTGGGGTCCTCAAATATCCTCAACGGCTCAAGTTTCCCTCGATCAGCATCTGTAACATTGAGATCTCGAAGTTCTTCGTTGTACAGTTCGACGAAGGAGACGCGAACAGTGTATTCTGAACGAATGGACTCGAGATTGTCAAATAAGTCATGCAGAGTGCGAGGGATGAGACCCGCGTCTGGAGGAACAGTGCTGAATACTGAGGAGGAAGAAGGGAACATGAAAGAGGCATCGGAAGCAGCTGCCAGGACGTCATCTGGGAGGATCCCTTCCATAGTATAGCTGCCCAAAATGTAAATATTCTGGGGACGATGATGGCAGAACGTACGTCTTCCCTGTGCCAGTTTGGCCGTAGCAGAAGATTGTTCTATTCCTCGTTAACATGTCTGTCCTAGCTCGGAAAAGGAGACTCACGCGTTGTATCCCATCATGACTTCCTTGAGCAAAGGCTTCGCAACGTTCTCGTACACCTCGATCTGTTCGCTTTCAGGTCCAAAGACATGATCGAAATTCCATGTCTTGTTCGCATGTGGCGCGGCATATGTTGACGTTGAAGCAGCGTTGACAAGAGATGGGGAGACAGAAACAGTTGAGCCCTTTCCACCAGCCGTTGTAATAGCGATAGGTGAATTAGCGCTGATCTCATTGGGGGACCGGCCTCTGCACAACTCACTTACCAAGTCAACTTCGGATGCAAAGGAGAAGCGTACCGACACCTGATCACAACCTGAACTCTTGCCTCCTCCTCCTGTCTCTTCGCATTTGCGTTCAAGCCCGCAGTCGCAGAACTGGCACTTGAGGATATGGAGTTAAGTCTCCCAATCTTTTGTCTCCCCACTGGCAAGCCACTAGTAGACCGAATCCCACGTCCGTTTACAAGTCTGGACTTTTCTTCAACCGATGGAGTACTTCTACCACTCGTATTAGAGGTGTTCGAGGCCAATCTACTTGTTGGTCTTGAAGACATTTCGTTGTTGGTGCACGGTTCCGAGACGCGATCATGTCCACAATAGTCAGGTGACTTGTCAACAATAATCTTCCACACACTTTCTCACTTCTGGTTGTGACGTGCTTTCCAAGGTGTTCAGTGCTCAACGGTGGTATCTCCCACGGAATATCTTTGCACTTGCTTTGATGCAACGGTGTCAGCTCATGGTTTGCTGGGTTAAAATGGATAGATATCTAGCGCAAGGAATTTCTGGTCGCACGTGAGTACTAGCGCCTAACACGGCAACACCGAAATACTAGTTCTACCTCCTAGGAGACTCCAAACAGACCGTCAATAAAGTACAACAGCTGGCCTGAACAGTGGCTGTTGCAGACGATCTGCATCAATTGAATCATACCTTATTGATATTTACATCGTTCTCGTCGCTCGACTTCTTTCATATAAACAGCTGGTTAGGAAGCATAGTGCTTCCGCCCTAACTCGAAAATGTCGCTCCTTCTTGATTGCTATATCAAGCTTCTGTTCAATAATCATGACTACAGCGATGTCCTCTTCGTGTTCCCCGAGGATGCAGTACACCCGAACAGCGAATTGATCGCTAATTCTGCTTTCCTCGTTAGTCGAAGCCCAAGCTTCTCACCCTGTATGTGGACATCCACTCGATACTTAGACTCATTAGGTGGAGGATGGTGATAGTAATCGACGTGTCACAGTGTGCAGAGGATCCCAAGGGCCTCCGTCAACAAACTGTTGTATCTGTCAATTAGGGATGGCTGTCGTCCCGTTTGCGGCCGGCGCAGATTTGGACGGACGGAGTGATGTTCTTGTCGTCCTCGTCCCGTCCCGTCCCACCGGCCTCGAAAAGGGGGTTGGGCGACTTGAAGGACGGGACGGTCAAGGACGAAGGGACGGTTCAGGACGAGTGCAAATGATTATATTGATTGAGAGCCAGAATATGTAAATACCCTTGAAGATCCGATGTGCTCAACTTACTGTGTATTCCCCATGCCCAATGCCTTTTCCATCTCTCGCTAAGCAATTTCTTCTCAAGCTATTCCTCAGTGAAATTTGAGAAACATGAGGGCTCGAATAAATTCAAGATCTAAGGAACTCATGGAGTTTCCAATTGTATTTCGTGTTCCAGACCAAGAGTCGCTCAACCGCACCATAGTCCCTATACTGGCATCACAAGCCATCCATAGCTGCCAAAAGATTACTTTCCTGGCATGCAAAGGATATCCTCTCGCCATTCCACGAGAGGTTGAGAAATTCGGAGTGCCATCAGAATATGAAGCGGATTGCAATTGGACTTCAGAATGTGCGCTCCCTTACGATGAGGCTGCGCGGATCGTCGCTGAACTTGAAGTAAGAACAGGGACACCCTCGTCACAACAGCCAATCGAAGTCTGCTGCCACGTCCGAGTACTCTCGTCCCTGGAGATAATTTGGGAGATCCAGGCAGTCGCGAAGGAGAAAGGAGTTGAGAAAGGAGTTAAGAAGAAGGGAAGAGGAAATAAGACAAAGGTCTCGACATCATGCGTGACATATGCTGAATTCTTTTACAGATGTGTCTACCTGCTGTCTCTCTTCTTCCAGTCTGCGCCAACCTCTCTCAACATCCTCCAATCTGCCTTTCAATGCTTCCAAATTGCCTTCAATGAGTACTTCTACCACTCGTACCAGAGGGGTTATATGCCAATCTACTTGTTGCTCTAGAAGACATTTCGTCGTTTACTTGACACGACGCTTTTCTGTTGCAGTTAATCAGGTGACTTGTAAACAACCATCTCCCTCTACTTCTGAGGACCTGAGTTTCAACGTGTCTCTCACGTACTCCTCAGATAATTCAACACGGTGACGGTAGTACCGCGGATGAGCTGGCACCTGTTCTGACGTAATGGATGGCAATTAGCAATGGGGCTAGAACAGAGAGCGTTTCCTTGTCTGCTGCAAGGTTTGTGTCTATCTACTATGCAAACGCAACAGGCACTCCTGCGAATGAAGGCCAGTGATTGAAGCGACACAAGGTCATATATTCCTGGTCAGACCCTGGATACATGATCGTGGGTGTGAATGCTAAGGCATCCACACGGTTTTGACTATCACGAAGACCGTGCTCCCCGCCCGCGATCGTACCTCGTACGGGTGTCCCCACGGGGCAGCTGTCTCCCCGTGAGACGGTGCGAGTGACGGTCCGCACTTGTTAGCAAGACGACGACCGTGGTCAACCGTGGGATTGACAAGGTTACAAGTATATGGGGGGAGTTACGGTGCGGGAAGAGCCACGACCACGAGTTAGGAGGTAGCGAGGACTGGTGGTTCTTAAAGCATCATGTTATATAGTATGATCAATTTTTTTGCAGCATTGCTTGTCCATCCTTGCGCTCAAACATGTCCTCCTCTCGCACCCTGTCAACAGCCTGTCGCCCATTCAAATGATGTCGTAGACCTCACCGGCCAGACTGCCGTCGAAAAGCGGTCACATTCGCACTCTGACTCTGAGGATGATGAAAGTGGTATGATGCTGAGGCGGCTCGCTATGGTGCAGCATTTACCAGGAAGCTTCCAGAAGAGTATTGTTGGTTATTCTGTTTTTCAATGAAAGACGAGACTTTCTGCTCTTGGACCATGTTGAGATTGCATGAGCAGAGCATGGTCCCAGCTTGCTGGGCTTATAGGATATGGATGTTGAAGGCTGAGAAGGCAGGCAAGAGGGAAAGGCTAGAAGAAGCAGAAGACAATGAGAAGGAAGTGATATCCTATGAGACTTCAGAGAACATAAAAAAAGTCATTTATTTTAACGACGTCTACTAGTGCCGAGCAGCAGCAATTACAGCTACGTTTACGCAACTTTGTCACCTTGATACTCCTCCCCGTGGGCCGCCTCCTCGTACGGTTCCTCGGGGTACGGTCCGTCGAAGGAGACGAGGACGGAGAGCGGTCTGACTGGGACGCAAAACGCACGGTTACCCCCGGACCGTGTCGATGCCTTAGTGCCACTGAATGCTGAGTACTTAAGGCCTGAATACTGAGTCCTGTCTACTGAGTCCTGTCTAATGAGTGCTAAGCATCAATTCTACATCATAAACTTCTATTTCCTATACTATCTTCGGCATAGTCTATGCGCCTACGCCCTTGTGCTAGCTCTGACAGCACATTCGAAGTTTTGCGTCGTTTGTGTTGGTGGCTCCGGCTAACCTGCCGTCTTGCCCTGAAGTGTGAAGCCAGTATAAAACTGCTCCGAGCATAGATGTATCGCGCTGGATAGTGACCCAGGTCGTTTAGTATGCAGTCGCCAATTCCTTCATTGCCCGCAGGGGAAATACCAAGCCTATTGCAGAGCTACTTCAAGACATTTTTCAACAATCCACTGCACAGCGACATTGTGTTCATCTTTCCAAACGACTTAGTGAGGAGCGATGAGCAAACTTATGCCTCGAAGGCTTTCTTGAGCGACAGGTGTCCCCGATTTTTTGAGACCTGTGAGCTGACGATCCACCATTATCAAACACATAACCAATGATGCTTTAGTTTCTTTGGATACGCTTACACACTCATTCGAGAACCACAGGCCACTGGCAGTCAATTACGCGTCGCAGAGATCATTTTTTTGTGTCCTCAGATATCTTTATACCGAGTAAGAAGAGCACTTCAAATCTTCCAGACACAGTATCAGAGGTTGATTTCAATAAGGGCAGTCGAATTTGGCGACATTTTCTCTCACGCCGTCGTGTATTCTCTCGATGAAATACCGAAACCTGTAACCTCTGAGCACTTCGTGGACTCGTACAAGCAATGGGATGAGACACTAGAGGTTACTGGCGAACGAAACATCTGTGATCCAGTGGAAATGTATCACCTTGCCAACAGTGCGTTTGGGCCAGTTGTTGTTGGTTGCTGATCAAGGCACAGAGCTTGGGTTGGTGACATTGGAGGAAGCAGCATTGAGGGCAATTTCGCATTGCCTGCGTCCAGAAGCCGCTTTCGACGTACTCTTTAGCCCGCCATCAATTTTGCATAAGGAGTTGAGGTCGGAGATTGTGAAGTACATCATGCTCAATTGGGTACGCATAATTCATCTGGAAGGTTGATCATGACAGTAACAGAATTGCAGCGAGACGTCGTGCAAAGCCCTGCATATCTTTACAAGGAACTCCACACTCTGCCTTATTTAACAAGGTATCACTCAGTCATTCCGAACGACTACTCGATATCGTCGTCCCAACAGCACGCAGCTGTCATCGAGATAAATGTTCTCTTGGCCCACAACCTTTTGCCCAATTGGATATCCCCGGAAAGTCGCCAAGTGAACACAGAAGATAACATGCCAGCTGCTAAGAGTGTGATTCCAAATGCCATTGTTGGTGAAGCTTTTAGTAAAGCTGGAGTCGAGCATGCGGGCCAACTTGAACGTTGTCAAACGCCTGCATGTTCATATAGCTTCTGCGAGTCTGCTGCAGAGCTACCGATTCAGGAAAAGCTTGAAGCCGTGGATGAGCCATGGGTTGATCGAAAGAAGAAAGTGTCAAAGAAGAAGAAGTAGGTGAAATCTTGTGTAGTTGTATCCTAAATTGGTCAAAATGTGCCTACCTGCCATCTCTACGCTTCCTACTCTCCACCAATCTTCTCCCAACATCCTCCACTCTGCCTTCCAATGCTTCCAAATTGCCTTTAATCCGCTCTTCATTCTCGCGTAAACTTCCCTCCAACACACCCAAAACCTCCCTAACGCCCTTCTCACTCTCACCTAATCTTTCGGCTTCTTCCTTCAAGCTACCCACCATTTGAGAGAACGCTGAAGCGCTTTGATGCAAAGTCGCCAGCGAGCGTAAACGAGTGAGGAGACGGGGAACAAGGGGAAGAAGAGGTTCCAGGCGAGGTTGCAGCGCAAAGAGCGTATCTATTTTGGCCAATGTGTCGGGAGGGATGTTGACCGCCGCTCCGTTCGTGTTTGGGTTCGTGGGCGGCGCGGCGCCTTCTCGGGCATCGCCAGAGGACACAACTGTTATTCCTGATGGTAGGGCAATGTTTATGGGCCGTGTATCTCCCAAACGCTTCCGAGATTCATGCAGGCGCTCTAAATCGGAGACGAGGACTTTGACACGGCGGGAGATCGAATCAAGATGGCGCGGTTGGGTGAGTAGCGTGAGGAGATGGTCGAGGCGGGCGAGGGTTGAGAGGAGTGGTGGAGGGAGTGGATGTGACTACAATATTTCATTACTCTATGCATCAGGAGTGGAATTCAGCGTACCTCGTCTACCTCTGCTTCATTTGCCCCGATGAAACGTTCTAATTCTTGAAGCCTCTCCTCCAGCTTCCCGACATCCATCACTGGTACTTTGAGCTTCATATCCTTTCCGTGTTCTCCCTCTGCAATAACGCCATTCTCTTTCTTTGTCGGTGCATACAGCTGACTGAGCAGCTGTCGTCCAAGCAGCTGATGCTGTTTAGAGAGAGCTTCGTCGTCACCTTCCCCCGAGCCCTCAAATTTCTCCTCCATCCGATTCAAATTGCCTCTCATTCCCTTGATCTCCTTTAACAGTCGCTCAGCAGGTACCCCTTTCCCCTTCCGCCTCTTGACGCGCGCATTGACGACATCCCGGTCTTCCTCTTCTTCTGTAGTCGATTCTTCATCTGCTGCACTCTTCTGAGCCGCTTCTTCACGCTTCAAATCGATCTCTAGCTCCTCGAGCTCCAAACGAAGGCGTCTGAACTTATCAAAAGTCGTTTCTGGCTCCGCTTCATCCTCCTTCAAAGGGCTACGGCGAGAATCTCTTGAGGAAGAGTAACCGGGACGTGTGCGTGGATGGAGGGTGTACGTTGAGGTCGAAGGAAGTGGTGAAACATCTACGTTGCAACACAACCTTCAACCTGCAAGCAAAGCCATAACAGGAACAAGTGCGTACCTCTGTCATCAAAGAGCTTCCTTGAGCTCCTCACATCAATTTTTGTACGCTCGATAGTTCCCTCAGTCCCGTTCTCTACATTTCTGGCTGCAGCTGGCGTGAAAGAAGGCTGGACCAGTTCGCTCTCTGAATCTGAATCCCTCGTACGTGCTTGCTCATCTGGGATATCTGCCGTCTCATAAATGTCCTGACCCAAGTCAATGTCTGGTAAAGACGCCCATTTGCTCATTCTGGTCAATGTTAACTTGCTGCTGTGGAGCCACATGACATGAACTTAGGTGCAGCCCAAACTGGGGCAATCAACTCGATCAAGATTCAACGAAGCGACGAATCGAATCAGAGAAATCAGCAGGCGTATCAGTTACTCGACTTGTACAAAATCAAAGAGCAGAAATGTCAAGGCATAGACTTGTAAAGAATATTGTAGCGCATGGTCCGTTTCTCTTAACGTTTCTGGCATTCAAGCTGATGACCATCCAGCGATGGATGATTATGACGATTACGATGAGGAGCCAGAACCAGCGTCTGATATGGACCTGGCACAGCTAGAATCTTCCTACCTCTCAGTCTCCAATATGCTTCCTCAGGATAGGCTTGTCACGATGAAAGAGATCAAAGATCGGTTGTGGGACTCATACTTCGATGTGGAACGTACGACGAACTGGGCATTGCAAGAAGAGAGCAAGAGGAGAGATAAATTGACTAAAAAAGGTTTGTGTTCCCCTTCTGAGCTTGAATGCGCAAGGTTCAGGGGCTTCTCTTCCTTCAAGACGACGATCACGAAGCAATGGGAGACGATCAGCCAATCTCTGCATTACAAGCTCTCTGCATTTCCAGACGGAAGGTTACGACCGCTACTTCGGGTAAACAAGTGAGCAAAGTAGCAGAAACACAAGGCACGATGGTGGATGCAAGTCCTGTTGGTGGGAAGAAGCTGTCTAAACTTCAACAGAAGATGCTTGCTTCGAAGAAGAAAGTGAACGTCGTCGACACTCTTCCGGCAGCATCTCTGGCCTCTGGCGTTCATATTGCTCTAGAAAAACCTGCCGAGGTTCCATTCCCACCGCTACCACCAGCTATGTTTCAGGTCTCTTCCCATGTTTACGCCTGTGGATCCTCCTTTGCGAGCACGATTAAACCTGGCTTCAACGTCTCTTCCATCCATCGTACCATTCCATCACTTGTTTCCTCTGTCCACCATGCTACATTCGAAGGCCCTAGTCCAGACGCTCGTATCCTCTCCGCTCGGAGCGGGACGAAGTTGTCTGTTGCTTCCAGGCACTAGGGAGGTCTAGTCCAACTCCCTCTCTTGTCGATTTGAAGGAAGAAGACTGGGTAGCTCTCGCATCTGAGGAAGGGAAGCCTTTGACTATTAACTTGTTTTGCTTTGGCACAGCTTCAGCTGCTGGTACTTTAACACCGAAATCGAAAGCGTCTCTTTCAAGGCAAGCGACGGGTTCGGGGTCGAATACTCCAAGAAAGAATGAAACGCCAACCATGTCTAGGACAAATAGCGGGATTGTTGACGTATCCAAGATTAGGGAAGGAGTGGAAGGATTGAGCTTGAGTGAGCCAGTGACACCAACGAAGGCTCAGATCAGCAAAGAGAAAGTTTTGGATATTTTACGAGGCGAGGGGCAAAATGGGAAGAAAATTTTGAGTTTAATAGTAGTTGGTTCGTCCACCTCCTCACTTTACTGTTTGAAATAAAGGTGTTCCCAGGACATGTTGATGCTGGAAAGAGTACCTTGTTGGGGAGAATACTGGCGGAGAGTGGGGAATTGAGTGAAAGGGAGAAGGAGCAGAACGCTCGCCAAAGCGAGAAGATGGGTAAAGGTAGCTTTCATTTGGCATGGGCTTTGGACGCGGATAAGGAGGAAAGGGAACGGTCCGTATTCCTGTCGTCACCAACTTAGTGCTAAAACTGAAACAGTGGGGTCACCATCAACATCGCCTTATCTTCCTTTTCAACCCCTTCACGCACCTTTACCCTCATCGATGCTCCTGGACATGCCGATTTTGTCCCAAACATGATCTCTGGAGCGTCGCAAGCAGATGTGTCGGTCTTGGTTGTGGATGCTAGCACGGGGAGCTTCGAGAAAGGCTTTGAAGGAGGTGGGCAGACGAGAGAGCACGCCCAGCTTGTGAGAAGTTTGGGCGTAAAGGAGTGCATTGTCGCGGTAAACAAAATGGACACTGTGAGTACTATCTTCTCCTGGGATTGACTTTTGCTGACATTTGGGTCGGCAGGTTGGCTGGAGCCAGGAGCGCTTTGAGGAGATAAAGGACAAGCTGGAACCTTTTCTTATCGGATGCGGATACCAGAAAGACAAGCTAGATTTTATACCGGTAGATGCTTTCACAGGAGAGAATGTCATGTCACGCTCAAAAGATACAGCGCCGTGGTACCAAGGATCGACGTTGGTGGACAATCTTGGTGAGTCTGGCGCTGATCACAGTGCTTGATTGAGACTGAGGAAGAGAGTCAGACAAAATGACTGTTCCTCCTCGACCTTACGATGCACCACTTCGTCTTCCAGCTTCGAAGGGTGGGCAGGGATCAGCGAGCTCTGGAATCGGAGTCAGCGGCAGGGTCGAGAGCGGCATCCTCATCGTCGGTTCGAAGGTGAAGGTCATGCCAGCTGACGAACTGGCTGTCGTGCGCTGTGCGTCTTCCTCTGCAGACTTAAAAAGCTGGCTTCCTGATGATTGAGAAGCTATCGAGACGGACGGCGGCCTCGTTCAATGGGCAGCTGCTGGAACTAATGTATCCGCTTTTTTGAGCGGTATCGATCAAGTTTATTTGAGGTCAGTCATAAGTCTTCCTGGAAGCACACTTTGATCGGTCCGTGTGATGTGAAGCTCTGGATCCGTACTTTGTGAAGAGACGAACGTAATCCCACTAGCATCTACTTTTGAAGCTCAAATTGTTGTGTTCGATCTGAAGTACCCCCTCACTATTGGAGCTCAAGTAAGGCTCTATCTGCACTGTCCTACAGATGGGCTTATGGCGGAGTAGGTTGAGCTGTTCCATCATAGTCGAGACATTCCAGCGACTATCACGAAGCTCGAAGCGATTTTAGACCGCCAGACAGGTGCGGTAGTGAAGAAAAATCCAAGGTTGGTCGCTGCCCTCATCTACAAACAGATGGCTCAATTAAAAACAAGAAGGTAACCAAAAGAACCACAACAAAAGGGGGGGGCAAAGGAACGAACCAAGCCCCGGCCAAAAACCAAAAAAATTCAAAAACCCTGGAAACCGTCAACCGCAAAAAAAAGAAGGGGAGATTGCTGTTTAGACGCTCGGGGGAATCCGTCGCTGCCGGAATCGTGCTTAACATCCTTTCTTAGAGTTTGTCTTGAGCTTGTTCAGCATGTATTAGAAGTAGTTTGGAAATTCGTCTCGGCCTGTCCCGCATATGTCATAGACCAGAATTAACACTGGTCATTATCCCTGAATCGCAGAAGCACACGATGAACTTCACAATTTGCCTGCTGTCAAGATACATTGGGCTTTGACCAAGATTTCGGGAGTGAAGTTAGGTTAAGAATAAGGAGAATAAGGTCAGCTGATACCACGTGGGCGACCCTTCGCGATACAAGCATAAACAATAAACAAAGACGCCCTTCAACGGCGAAGGAGCTTCTTCAACAGCTCACCACCATCGACGAATGTTTCCCAGCCTCTCATGCGAATCACAAAGGCCTAACGTATTCACTCTCCCTACTCCTTGCCATACACACTCTCCGCCATACCCTAACACCACCACCACGCCCATTTCGCATAGATCACTTGTTTACCCTTGTCCTTGTTCGCAGTACCCAAAAAAGTCCCCAGCCTGTGAGCCGTCCTTGTCCTTTACTCCTTCTCTTGACGCTTTAAAACAGCTATCGCAAGGGACTTATCGCTCCAGTCCAGCTACCATGGATCGCTCAAGCGCAAGCCGCGCTTTTGACGATCTCATGGATTCCTTCGATGCTCAAGCATGTTATGATTCTACGAGTATCGATGGAATTTCGAATAATGCCAACGTCCAGCTCCAATCTCGGGATCCGGACGCCATGATTATCGATATAGATCCTCCCTCTCTCCCTCCCCAATTAACACCACCTAGACCTCGCAGACCAAGAAGGATCGAATCGGAAGCGATGGATATCGATTTCACTCGTCCTTCACTCTTGTTTCCTTCCCATCTCCCTTTCACAGCTCCAGCCCTTGTCCGGCCGCGTCAGGTCGATTCTGAAGATATGCAAATCGATCAGGAACCACAGGCTTCAACATCCGCCGTCACAATTCCATCTCCTCCTCCTCAGGCTCG
>MU271987.1:0-13148 GCA_021432655.1 Atractiella rhizophila
GCGGCAGCTAGGATTGTATTTGGCGCTGTCTTGAATTTGGAGGGAATGGAAGAGACATTGCGGCCACACTCTATTGGCGCAGGCGAAGAAGAGGAGGACTGGAAAAAATCGCTCGAGGGTCAGATCGCTCTTTTCCTTGCCTCTCTTGCTGGCGCCTACCACTCCAGAAATGGATACCACAACTTCTCTCACGCTGTTGACGTCCTCCAAACCGTCTATTGGATGCTGGAGAGAATGGGCCTCGTGCCGCCACTTTGGAATGAAAGGAAGGTGTGGAAGAGAAAGAGCAGCGTCAAGAAGAGCGTGGTAGCGAAGCTGTTGGGACCAGCAGAGTGCTTCGCTTTATTGATTGCGGCGGTGGGTCATGATGTAGGACATCCAGGACTCAGCAACGCATTTATGGTGCGTCTTTCGCAGTCTGCTTCCTTCCACTCATTATTTACCCAATTTGCCGCGCAGATTAATGGACGAGCACCGTTGGCACAAGTGTACTCGGAAAAGTCGGTTTTGGAAAATTTTCATACCGTCACTCTCCTCCACATGCTCAAGCGGTTCAACCTGGGCTACCTCCTCGACGCGTCGTCTTCCTCAACAACCTTCAAGAAGACTCTCATGTCATCCGTATTAGCGACTGATATGGCAAAACATTTTGGATTTGTGGAGCGCTTGGGACAAGTTGAGGAAAGAGGCGGATGGAGGGATGCAGAGGAGGACAGGTTGCTTTTGTGTTCGACGCTGATGAAATGCGCCGATATATCCAATCCTGTGGGTAGTAATCACTTGCTTAGCTTGCTTAGCTTATGATGCCTTTCCAGACGCGCCCACACGAAATCTCGAAGCTCTGGTCAACAGCGTTGTTTAAAGAATGGGCCGTCCAGAGCGAGTTCGAGTCTGAGTACTCGCTACCATTGACATTACCGAGGCTGGAGAGGGAGAGCGGCGAGGTTATTGGACCCAATGGCATTGAAGGAGAGATGGACGGCAAGAGTCGACTTCAACAAGCCAAGGGGCAACTTGGGTTTATCAACCTCTTTTGCAAACCCTTGTTTGAAAATATGGGAAAGGTCATCGAAGGTCAGTGCTTGCATCCGTCCCACGGCAAAGATTGACGTTGCGTGAACGATGCAGAATTCGAGGAGTTGGTAGAAAGGCTTCAGGAAGGAATCGTGGCATGGGAATCCATCGCTAGTGGCGGTAAAACAGCTTCCCTAAAGTCTCATTCAACACCACGGCCGCAAAGACATTCCCCACCACTCGACGCCACACCGCGCCTCATCCAGCGCTCTGCCTCCAGTTCTCCTCCACCGTTCATCCCTCCTCTGCGCACGATTCCCTCCGCCCTTAAGACAACCATTATTCCTTCAGTCGCTGCAACAGTCGCCCCATTCTCTCCCTCTTTCCCACTGTTGGTCTCGCACACCGCACCCGAGGACCTGCTTCCGCCGAGCATGAACGTTGCACCTTCATGTGGTGGACGCTGTGGGGCATTTACTGCTAAGTGCTTCGAGTGCGTGCAGGCTGAGAAGGGAGATACGGCGAAGAGAGCGGGAGGTTGGGAGATTGAAACTGAAGAAGAGAGGAGAGAGTGGCCACCATATCCTTTCAGGCCAGCGAAGAAGAGATCTAGCAATACCTCTCTCTCAAGCTGAGACTGTGGTAGAGTTGCTGCTGGGGGTGGAAGTGGTTTGTTTGAACTACCGTGTATGTCGTTCTTCCTTCGATGTTTCCCTTGGGTATGAATCTTAGCAATTTGTTATGTTGTGACAATCCAAGCTTTAGCCTTTTCGTCCGTCCGTATTCAGTGGTAATAGAGGATGTTTATGTCCTTCATCATCACATCTCATCTGGTACCTGTTCAAGTTTTCCTCCATGGGTTTACTTTTCTTCTCGCGTCAACGTCAACTACGAAGTACGGCAACATGTTACCCTGTCTTCCCTATTTCATGTTGAAAAAACAAACAAGAATAACTAAGTGTGTCCGTTTTGTTCAGCCTCGTTCTGATTCCGATTTCCGGGCTTCTTATGCTTTTAAAGTGTGTAGATTGACCAAACAATGTGTGAATTGAACTAGTCTGTTCTACATGATATTTGCGATCTAAGTGAGAAGGGAGGATTATTCGCAAAAACAACTTCTTACTCTTGTTGTAAGTCTCCATGACAAGTTCAGTTTACGATCCACGGTCGTCTCAGACTCTGAAAACGGAGGCGCTTTCCTTCATACGTCTATCAGACAACCCGTTCCCACCCCACAGCTTGCTCCTCGTGAATTTCAGCTTCAACGTCACTTCCATACGCAACCAACCCATCCTCTGCCTCCTGCAGCCTCGATGAGACCTGTTCCATCAACCCCAACGCTCGATCTGCTTCGCTTCCTTCTATCATTTGCCCAACTTCTTTCACTTCCGCCCTCAAAATAACCCATTCACCTTGCCGTTCTTTCTTTTCTACTTCCACTGTTGCAACAACAAGGACGGTGGGAAACTCCACCATCATCTTACCCTTCAGGGCTACGAGCCAACAATCCGTGGGGGACAGAATATGGAACGTAGGTTTTGGTAGTTCTTTGTTCTCCGAAAATGATGGACGTGGTGACAGATCAGGTATTGAGTGATTTGTAGGGACGAACGCGGGGAGTTGAGCAGCAGGAGGGTTGACCTGAAGATTAGCAGGAGGGTTGACATGAAGATTAGGCACAGCAGGCCTAGCGGCGTGGAACTGTCGATGGTGAAATGGATATGATAATTCGTGCCCGGGTGGAAGTAGCGGTTGCATGAAAGGCTCCAGCGGGAGAGGTTGGATTGCATTTTGGGTAACAAACGGAATCTGCGGCTGCAACTGAGGAGGTTGGAAATTATGGGATGGAGCCGCAGTTCCCCAGACCCGGATGCTCATATTTTGATTCGGATAGGATTTCGTGCGTTGTCCTTCAGGCTGCCATTGAGATTGCTCCTGATCTTCTTTCGTTGCTGGTGCAAGGAGATCCGAATCCTCACGTTTTCTGTTCTTCCCTGTCACTTCGTCACTGCCATCGTCGTCTTGAGCCAGTAACAGACGCGGAACGGCAAGGAGGAAACATCTCTCTCCTTCCTTGATATTTTCTGATACTCTCGGCCCTGGATCATTGATAAGAGATGCGAGCGAGGGTTCAGCAAAAGCGCGGGAGAAGGATGCGCCGACTGTCTCGTCTGCGGGTACTAATGGTGTGATTTTGACGCTATTTTGTGGAGTGGAAGAAGCATTCTCGGAATCGGGGGTTGAAGTGATGTTCCATTCGACCGTGAGGAAAATCTGCTTTCGTCTGTGTAAGTCAACAATGAAAGTAAGTCAGCACGCCACGACTATCATGGAAGAAGTCAAAGCGCACTTATCATCCCATTTGCCCGTGTTCAGCTCTCTCCGCTCCATGCCGACGGGCATTCGCCTCACAATCCATCCGTGCCTCCGAATTCTTCTCTCCCACTCAATGTGTTTCTTACTCGTCCGCTTCTCTGACGGGTCACGTTTCACGTCTCCCAAAACCCTCCCAACCTCCTCCAAATATCTCAAATCATTGCCCATCTCCATATATCCATACTGCTTCAGGGAAACGTATTCCGCCACATCTCTGAGCCCGTTGCATCCTTGCTCGCGAGAGTTCAAAATTGATTTGTGAGCCCGGACGCACGCAGCGCTGCAGGTTCGAAGAGAACAGCGAGGACAGGTATATTTGGATAGGCCGGATTGGCAGATCTGACATAGGACGGGATGCACCATTGTGTGTGTCCAAGGCAAACTGGTCGCCCCGAGGGTTTTGCGCTCAATTTCGGGGAGATTTGCGCCGCATCGGGCTGCAAACACAAAAGTGGTCGCCATCGAATATTATGGAATGCAAAAACGTAGTAATGATTAATGCTTCATCATGGACATAATTTAGACTGATCCAGTGTCTATGAAAAGGAATGTGTCTGTCTCTGAAGCAAAAAAAATAAATAAATAAAGATATGGGTATGTCGAAACTTGAAATGTGATCACACCTTCCGACATCAATACCCAATGTGTTTTCCCGTTAAGTCGCTTGAACGCAACGTATATGATGCTGTTGTTGCCCTGTATAACATGTAATAACGATGAGTGAACATTAAAAAAGCGGAGGACAAAACACACACCTCATATACATCAAAAAACGCAACTCCTCATTGCTTCGCCATTATCCATCGTACTTTAGACGTGAGTAGCGCAAATGGGAGGCCTGAGATGTAGCTTCAACGACGTATAATGTGTATTGAGAACGAGCGAATATTAAAATAGCGGAGGACAAAATACGCACCTCATATACATCACAAAACGCAATTCTCCATTGCTTCGCTATTATCTATCGTATTTTAGACGTGAGTAGCGCAAATGGGAGGTCTAAGATGTAGCTTCAACGACGTATAATGTATATTTGGGAACAAGTGAACATTAAAAAAAGCGGAGGACAAAACACGCACCTCATATACATCAAAAAACGCAAATCCTCATTGCTTCGCCATTATCTATCGTATTTTAGACGTGAGTAGCGCAAATGGGAGGCCCGAGATGCAGCTTCAACGACGTATAATGTGTATTGAGAACGAGCGAATATTAAAAAAAGCGGAGGACAAAACACGCACGTCATATACATCAAAAAACGCAATTCCTCATTGCTTCGCTTTTATCCATTGTTTTTTAGACGTGAGGGCGAGGAGCGATGGGCTTGAGGGCTAGATATTACTACGTATAATGCGTAATAAGAGTGAGCAAACATCAAAAAAAGCGAAGGAAAAAATACACACCCTATATTTGTCAAACATTGATTACTTCGCCATTATCCATCGTATCTCAGGCATGAGTACATCGAATGCGAGGCCAGAGAGCTAGCTATCACGATGTATAAGGATTATTAGCATTGAGGGGATATTAACAAAGCAGAGCATCAACTCACATTATATTTACATTGTCTGACTCCGCAACAGTGCATTCAGTCCTCTTGCAACTGCAGCTGTAATTGACCAAATAAAAGCTCAAAATTTGCCTTTGCTTTAGAATAGTTGACATGATCTTTATAAAAATTTCTAAAGTGGAGGCCGGGGTCTTCATGCTCATATCATGATTATGAAATTCATGTCATTGGATGCCTAACTATTCCTCCGTGATGTACACTTGATTGAAGATCCTCTCATTGTTCTCCCAAGTAAACCCGCTCCTCTCGTTCGTCAACCTCAGTCTCCAATTCAGGGCCTCCTCCTTCGAAGCCTTTCGTTGTCCTCCGGCCTCCTTCAACTCTTCTGGAGTGTACCAATCCTGCTGTTGAGGTGGGATGATAGAGCTGTCAGGCACCTCATCGCTCTCTCACAGCCACTGTGTTCAAATCGGTAGTACCATTCTCTCACAGCCACTGTGTTCGAATCGGTAGTACCGGCAGCAAGTGTCTGCTGAGCGAAGGACTTGTCCGCAGGGATAAAGTGGAGTTGGACACCAGTAGCCGTGGTCGTAGTGTTTGAGAAATATTCAGGAGTAGCGGTATTTGAAGAAGCAGTCGAGTTATCAGAAGTATTAGCATCCACAAGAGACTGAGGTGATGGAAGAGTAGACCCGGTCGAATTTGAGTCGGATGGGAATTGCTAGAGAGAGTCTGAACCAAACTTTGGGCAATTGGAAGGGTGGAGTTAGAGGTGGAGTTGGCAGCGGTTGAGTTAGCATCGTTAGCAACTAATCGGACCCCAGGAGTGTAGAACGGCTTCAAATTGTCCAGAAGATGAATCATACACAAAGCCTGAAGTATATCATGAATGCTCGTTGGACGTCGTGGAATTCAATAGAGTGAGAAAGACTGACTTGAGAATATCCCTCTGGTTGATCGCAACAGGGAGCAAGCCTGAGGAGTCCAAATAAATAAGGATGCTTCTTCAACAACGATTAACTCACTGGATCTTCGACGGAGGATTAGCAGAGAAGGTTGCGCAAGTCAGACTGCTCGACATATCCGTCGAATCGAGGATTGGCAAACGCTACAACCTGCTCATTCTCAGCGAGGGTCCGATGGAACATCATCAGACTAGATCCATTCTCCTGCAAAGAAACAAAGCTTACGGCCGGCTGAGCCGCAGTACCATCTTGCCTCGATTTAGTTGAGTTTTGAGCAGAGCTGCTAGAATTCGTATTGAGGAAAAGGTAAAATCGAATGCGTCTGCGAGGTTCCGAGGAGGATCTTGGAAGTGTCACTTGGATCGTTAGTCGTTACCAAACCCGCGACGCCAGTAGCTAGCATGCTATTCGCAACAAAGGGTGAGTATACCCCATCATTGAAAAGAATCAGCGATACCCAGGCACAACGGAAAAGTAACCGCAGGGAACACGGACAGCAATTTCCGCAAATCCAGGTATTCCAGCAGTCGCCAATTCTCGAGGTCCGTCGCGACGCCCTTTTGTATGGATAACAGCCCTGACTAGCGGCGCACTGACACCAACATCAACATCGAAGCCATCGTCTTGGTGTTGTAGTCGAGAGAGCTTCTCCTTCTTCCCATGCTTCCCGGGTTGCTTCGATTCGTGATTGATGAGCGGTCTGTTGACAACTTGGCAATAAGTCAAAGGGGGAATTAAGTGACGGTGACGGGCATGATCATAAATATGGTTGCTGTCGTATCATAGAGGAGAATCGGCATCCTGTACTGCCATGATATCAGCAACGATGTAATTCACAACTCGTCGCTGACACGAACAAAAAAACCCATAGGTAGCTTTGACAAGTCGAGCATCAGCTTCGTTCATGCCAGATTGACGTGACAACAAATTACCTCTGACCTCCTCCGATAGAAAGCACCCTCTCAACCCCTCGGGTCTTTCAAATCTGTCAGCCTCTCTCTTCCGAATTAAAAAACATACAAACGCAGAGGCTTGTTCGGAACCAGTGCCCAGATCTCAAGTACGGAACCGGTTGCTGCAAATATACCAAAGAACCGAGGGATCCACGTCGACGGGCCAATATTGCCCATACCCTTGCGGCAAGCAGGATCTCGGACTGCGGTTACAATGCGTCAGGGATTCTCTTGAGACACGAATGGGGACGCACAAAAGACAGCAATACCACCAAGTCTTCGGGTCAACTTTGAGCCAGGCAAGACACATGAACAATGTGAAGTCCAAGAGACCCCAGTAACTTGATAATTCTCATATAAGCTTTCCATGTACGCAGTGAGTGTTGGAGAGGAGAGAGTTACCGGTTGAAGAAGGCAGCTCGGACTGGCGTCCAACGTTGCGCTTTCCACATTGTCTTGTATTCTTGAGGGAAAGTAACTATGATATCCCAACCGTAGAATGCATAGCATGCTGCCATCCTCCAGTTGAATGTTCATGTGCAAAAGGTAGAAAAGCAAATCGGTTAGGTAGGGACGGTTAGTAGAGAGTATGTCCTCGATGGCTGCACGTTGGAGGGCGAGGTCTGGTTGTTCTGGAGCTGTGGGGGCAGGAGGTGACATGGCAGCGGTGACGAAGAAAAGCAAAGTTTACATCGAAGAGCCTTTATATTTCCGATTCACGGCGAAACTGGTGTAGCAAGCTTTAGAATTCCTTTAGAAGCCCGAATCAAGATTATAGTCAAAACTGGACCTGACAAGAATGCGGTGATCGAACGACCCACCTTTTGACCACCGAGCAAGAAACATATTGCCAGAGTTCTAATCCCTCAGGAACGCGGACTGGGAGGGGGAATCAGCTTTTTTTCCTGCCTGCACTGCCATTAGTATTCTCGCGTGAACAACCGCAGGCATTGGATTCTTGGAATCGAGTGCGATGATCAATAGGTGTATCAAGGATGGAGAGATGACCCACATTCACTCGGTCATAAACGAAGGACTCGAGGCTCTTGATGCTGTTGAAGTCGCACGCACTCTCCTGGTCCACTGGACATGTTGCTGCCTTGTGAGTGAGTAATATTTACGTCGTGGTAGCCGAGCTAGCTCTTTGTAATTATCTTTTCCTATCTCTCACTCTCACCTACAAACTACCTGGGCAAGAGGGGCTCCTCCCCCCAATGTTCATTGAGAATCGATTATGTTTCTTGATTCCACATGCTGGCTATTAGAGTCGCATGAGCAACGAGTTCAGAAGCTATTCAGAAGTTGGAGGTCTCTTATTTTGTAGGAAGGTGACATCGTGAAGGTGCACTGCGACCATCTCCTGCCCTGTATCATTTCGTTGTTCGTTTGGTACGGTGCAGGTCACCAAGTCCCAACCTAAAAGTTCCAATTCCTATCAATGCCTCCTAACTTGCCACATTTTCCATACTTACCTGTTCTCTAGGAAATACTTACCTGACAAGATAAAGTTATAGAGGTCGATGATTTCGACCTTAACCTTGACCAAATAGGAAGAGCAGAATGCCAGAACAAAGAACGGAGCTGGACGGAGTCCTCGTTCTCTAAGAATGATCAAGATTCGCTGTCTTGCTACCACATTCGTTTTAGGAAGCGAAGGCATGGAGACGAAGTTTGATATGAAATCGCGACTTCGCGAAATGTGCGGTCTGTTGAAAGTGGGCACGCCTCGGGTACTCTCCGCTGGACAGAACAACCACACCCAAATTGATGCCCGCGAAGATGTGGGAACGATGACAATTCAAAACAACGCCAAATGGAGAGTCTCCACGCACCATTAAGAATAAAATAATAATAATAATATATTCTAACTAATTTTATGCTTGAATACTTGGCCCAAAGTCGCTACCGCACCCCCGCTTGGGTCCTTAAGTGGTGACCAGAAGAAACTGCAGTGAGCTTTATAATCACAATCTCTCCTGCCCCGATGTCTTTGGATGTCTCTTCTCCGTTGCTGCTGATTTCGTGCTGTTGAGCAAGATGCCTTTCCATTCACCTCTCATGACGCATGAGGAGTACGAGCAGTCGAGGCGACTGCTTGGTGAGTTTCTCTCCGCTTGGGAGATCAGGTGAACATGACTTGATGCTCCTCGTTGGAAGGCCCTTGGTTTATAGGTCTTTCACTTGAGTTCATTCTTTATGGCATCCTTCTTGCACAATTTCAGACTTGTAAGCCGATTCTTCTTCACACTGGTCAGCACACAGTTCATGGAACCTGCTAAGATTATCAGCACTACAAGGACGATCGTCGTTGGCTGAAACTCGTTGTCGCAGGACTATTTATCACTCAGCTCCTGAAGAGCATTCATTCTTTGTGAGCATTTCAAAGCTTCCCAGCTTCCTCCGCTTGACACTTTTCGTCAGTGTAACCTGCTGGATCCAATTTGTGGCTTTTTTTACGGTGAGTCCTTTCAACGATAGAACGATTGTCCCAAAACTGCTTGCAGGATCTGCAAGGCGCCATTTTCCTATCGTACACAGAGTGGTGGCAGAGTGCCTTCACTTTAATAGTACGTCTCCCATCCCTCGTTCTTTTTACTCACAGCTAATACACGGCAAGGACGCCTCTTGCGGTCTCTATGTGTACGCCTTGGCTACGAAAAACAAGGAGGAGGTCTGACAACATGCGAATTGTAAAACAGTCAAGCTTACTTCTTATATCGATTATACATAATCTGTAGGAAGTGGTGGGTTATCGTGATCATCATCGCGGTCCTCATTTTCTCGTATATTTCCATCATCATTGCAGTGAGTGAAACCTTTAGGCAGTGCAGTGTCTGAAGGGTAAGGGCCGCAGACAATCCTCATCGCGGAAGCCAAGTTCAATCTCATCGCACGCTGGTTCGCTGGTCACTACAGGTGCGATACCGTCCCTTTCACAAATCAAACAGGTAGGCTCAAACGCTTGAATCTAGCGGTGTATTAGCAGGCGACATCCTCATCGCCGCTTGCACAGCTTACTTTCTCCTCACACAAACAAAAAAGGCTATTTTGCCTCAGTAGGATTACTTGTTGATCTCTCCAGACGATCGCTAAGCCTACACGGTTCCAGAACTCGCAACCTCATATTCGCACTGATCAAACTCTCCATCCAATGTGCTGTTCCAGTAAGTCCGCTATTCGATCGCAGGAGATAGAAGTAATTCGATGAATTGAAGGCCGTAATCATTGCTGCCCTGAATCTCGGTACATCTTCTCCCTTCATCAAGAGTAACAGAGATGTCTCATGAATTTGCAGCATTTTCACAAGTGTGAGTTCGCCGTGCATTATTGACAAAAGTCCACGGCTAAATTCTCCCACAGCTACGATGGAACTGTTGATTTGACATCAGTGATCTTCAACATGGTTCTTGTCAGGTAGAGTCAACATCTTACTCCAAGATTAATCTAAACATGGGATGAAGGGTCTACGCATGTTCTATGATGGTACATCCCACCTTATCGATCATTGACCTACGCACCCTAATGACATCATTGTAGTTTGTCCTCAATTCTCGGAGGTCGATCGTCCGCGCACACGGCACAAGCGCCTCGGAAACCATTTCAGAATGCAGAACGGACAGGTTGGCCACCAACACGATTGGGACACACAAGACAAGGGGTCAAGCACGGGTTCGCCTTCACCCCTCTTCCCTGGACACTTGACCTGATTATTCATGTGTTCATCTTAGGGATCCGACCTCGAACTTGGTATCCAAGTTCATACTGGGACACTACAGCACACTGAAATGCATGATATCGAGGTAGGTCATCACATTCAATTCCCAGACTGGTCTGAGGATTGAAATCGATAATCTAGCTCCCCAAGATGCATAACATCGATTCAAAACTGGGTCCTGATCGCCATGATGAACAGGAGTACTCGATCCATGAAAAAGACCTCGATCGCAATACTGTTGATATCACTGTACGGTAATTTTGGTTAGCTTTCGTGGTTTGTATATGTGAGGTTGGATTGTTGTTTCATCCATCAGTATATCTGGTTCGTATATTCACCAGGCGTGATGTTGGGATTCTTGATACCAAAAATTTGTCCTGCATCAGTTTATCGTTGACCGGAAGATATGAGTAAAATCATCCAATGAATCATTGCATCATTCAAACAATTTTCAGAGATTGAACGGACCCAATTTGCAATCCCTAGGGTCATGATTAGACAAATGTCATCGTCAGTTTGAAGGCAAAACAGGTTGAGGGGTGCAATCATCAAACCTTAAAATTTCCTACCAATGTGTCCCCTCCCTGGTCTACCTATATTCACATGCAGTCTCGGGCCAGACTCTACTGTTAGGGCAAACACTATGTGTGGTCACCGGTGGGCGATGCGTCTGTAGTGGAGGTAAACCTAAGTGAATAGTATGGCATGAGAAGACTAACCTGTAGTGGAGGTAAACCTAAGAGAATACTCTGAGGTCACCACCACTACATCTCGATGCATATATACATATGTAAAGGCACTGCCATAAACCGTAACATACGTTACTTGAAACGTGTAAGATAGCTAGATCAGGAAAGTAATAAAGGAATACTCGGAAATAAGATATACTGGGTAGTACTAGTGAGAAAGGACAATAAGGTGAAAATGGAGATGGTGCAGACTGGCGAAATGTATAAGGTTTGCTGAGCGGCGATTCGTGTGAGAAAGGGGAAAGCAGCGAACAGCGCAGACATGAGCAGAGCGGCGATGGGTAGGTACGTGATCACATGACGCGGTAAGGTGGGTCACGTGACCTTGGATGGTGCATTTCAGTAATGCGTAGGGGCAAGCCTGACAACACCCATCATTAGCTCTTTTAGTTCAGTTGGTTAGCTGTTGGTCTGCAGCCATCCTGACAATCTGTAGCTTCTGACCCATCAGAATCCGAAGTGACGTAAATATCAATGTCCACCGGAGGGATGGGAGAAGGAGGATGAGGATGGTGCTCAGATTATGATATGGGAGGGGGATTGTGGGCTTCAATTACATTTTTGTGGTCATAAAGAGTAGGAATGGAGGAGGACGAGCTTGATCGGAGTAGTGTCAGGCTTGCCCCTACGCATTACCGAAATGTACCATTCGGAGTCACGTGACCTACTTCAGTACATCATAGGATCAAGTGCCTACACGTCGCCGCTTTGCGCACGTTCGCGCTGACCGCCGCCTTCTCCCATCTCACTCGAATCGCCGCTCAGCAAACCTTATACATTTCGCCGGTCTGCACCGTCGCCATTATTGCCTTGTTATCTTTTCTCACTTGTACTGCTCAGTATATCTTATTTCCGAGTATTCCCTTTATTGCTCTCCTGATCTAGCTATCTTACATGTTTCAAGAAACTTATGTTACAGTTTATGGCAGTGCCTTGGCATATGTATATATACATTGAGATGTAGTGGTGGTGACCTCAGAGTATTCTCTTAGGTTTACCTCCACTACAGACGCATCGCCTATCGGCGACCGCACATAGTGTCAGCCCTAACAGAAGAATACTCTCTTTACCTTTTCAGAACAGCAAAACTTAAAAAATGCCGGAAGTTTGGGGAGACATGGAAACACGCGAACCGCCGACGAGCGAAGAACGCATCCAGCACTTAGAAAGGATGTTCCAAACTCTACACCTCACAACTGAAAAGCAATTCAAAAAACTTGAACAAGACCTCATAACAAGCTTCAACCAACAAAATGCACAAACCTCCCAGAATGCGATCGAAATTGCACAACTGAGGTCCGAAGTCCAAAACACAAATGACCGAATTTTACAATTGCTAGATTCCAGACTACCTCCTCCTAGAGATAGTGGGACCACTTCCCCCTTTTTATCGCGAACAGACCCAACACCTCAGACTTACCCTTCTCCTTCTGTACCCCAAACTGTCCAAGTTGCACCATATGCAGGTATCAAACTTGCCCCACCTTCAATCTTCAAAGGAGTACCCAACACAGCTCCGACATTTTTACGCGAAATTTACGTCTACACGTCTACAGTTCCAGGCCAATTCCCGACCGAAAAATCGAAAATCCTATTTACCCTTTCTTACATGAAAGAAGGAGATGCGGAAAAATTCGCCGCTGGGATTTTGCGCCGACTTGTCGAAAATGAGGAACAAATTCCGTGGGAACAATTTTTGTCGGAGTTCAAAGCGCGTTTCTGCAAGACAGACCACAAGCTCATTGCACAGACAAAAATATCTTCCCTCCAACAAAAGGGTAACCTAGAAACCTACATCATCAAGTTTGAAGAATTGGCAAATCAAGCTGACTTTGATGATGAAGCCCTCATTTTTTTCTTCAAACG
>MU271988.1:0-13127 GCA_021432655.1 Atractiella rhizophila
GAAGATTTTGGTGAGCCTCCTTGCTGATACACTGGACTGTTCATGTGACATTCCTCTCAAAGAGATGTCCTCGTCCGACTCTCCTCCAAACAGCTACCTCCCACCCCAGCCAGCAATCTCAATTCGAGAATTTGGAGATCGCCTGGGATACACTTACTTCCCCCAAACCAAAGCTCCGGATGCAGGACACTTGAACAGATATGACAACGACCGGTTCTGGATAACAGTGGATGAGCAGTTGGTGTATTCCCCTTTCTTCAAGGACTCTGGGCCTTTGCATGTCGGTTATTTTTACCGATTTTGCCTTCACCTACATAACATACTGGAGGTGAGAAAACTCTGTTGTTCAATTCTTGGCTTAGACGAAGTACTAGGATGAAAACATGGCTGGCAAACGGGTTGTGCTCTACTCCAGTTCTTGTCCAGATAAAAAGGCAAACGCGGCGCTACTTTTGTCACTGTATTGTGTAAGACGGCACTATGTCCTAGGAGTATGGACTAATCACGGTCCAGCTGGTTGTTCTCAGATGGGCACCATCTGACGCCCTCCATCCTCTGTCCGAGCTTGAATTTGTTTGTTCATGCCACCTCCTAAGATTCCAACTGAGTTGTTTTAGCAACCCTTTCGCGACGCGGGATACGCACGAGCAGATTTCCATATGTCTATACAGGTGGCCCTTTCTCTGATGTCAATGGAGTTAGGCCTTACCTTTGAACAGGATTGCGTTTATGGCGTGAAGAAAGCAATTGATAATCGCCTTCTGCGACTAGACTGTTTTGATCTGAAGGAGTACGAGTATTTCGAGAAGGGTATGCCAAATGTCGATGGGAACTGCTCAGTCTCACTAAATGGATAGTGGAGAATGGCGATTGGAACTGGATCACGCCAGGGATCATAGCCTTCGCCAGTCCACTGGAGAAAAACTACCCCAACCGAAGAACCAGCGATGTCAGCAAGCTTCCGAGAGCGTTCATCAACGCCCTGGAGCATTTTGAGAAAGACGGTGTGAAAGTGTGAGATTGGATCACCTCTCAAATTCAGCATGCCTCTGACGGTTAATAGTATCATCCGGTTGAATAAGAAGCTGTACGATGCGAGACATTTCACGGATAGAGGTATGGATCACAGGGAAAGTGAGATCTTTGTCTCTAAGTGCTGGACGACTGTAATAGTTATCTCTTCTAGTGTATTTCGATGACGGAACGAACCCGACTTTCGAAATGTGTCGCGAATTCATTGATATTTGCAAGTCAACTCACGCGCAAAAGGGTGTGGTCGCCGTACACTGTAAGGCTGGCCTTGGCAGAACAGGAACGCTGATCGGCGCGTACCTTATCTATGAATACGGATTCACGGCTTCCGAAGCTATCGCTTTCATGAGAGTTATGCGTCCAGGTTTGTCGCTCCATATGGCTCCGTTCGTTGTCTAACAGTTGGCTCCAGGAATGTGCGTCGGGTACGTTCCATTTCGTTGATGACAACCATGAATTTCATTCGCATCTCAGGCCGCAACAACAATTTCTTTATGAAAACCAGCAAGTGTGGGTGAAATGGGCAGCTCAAGATGCTATGGCCGTTGCTCGTCGGCGATCGCGAACTCCACCTCTTAGACCTCAAAATGGGATCCCCGTAACTCCTTCCAACACACGTGTGCCTGGTCAACGTGAGCACTCTTACAATGCTTTCCCTCGTCTTAAGATGACTTGAGCAGCCCGAAAAACGCCAGGGAAGCTGAAGAACGAGACTGCAGCACCTGAGGAATTAGATGATGAGAATGATGCGGCCGTTAGACCAGTGACTCGCTCTGTCCGAAGTCGAATAGCAAAGCCACACCCGGTAAGCGCGAACGTGATTCAATCGGAACGCTCGAGCACTCCCACCAGAGAGCCGGAAGTGAAACGATCACGCGGATCAAAGAACCTATCAAACCTGTTTGAGGAAGGTCCGTCTAGTGCAATTGAGGATGGATCTGCCGAAAGACGCTACGATTTGAGATCAGCACCGCGTGTGCCGTCACCATCAAGACTTCCCCGGCCGCGCAACATGCCACCAGGTCACATGGAGCGACCAAGGAGAATGTATGCTCTTGCTTGTGTTGATTCCAGGTGTTGATCGTGGCGCAGTGCCTCAAAATCCAGCACTTCCACCACTACTGCCCGACGGCGTACTAGGCGGTCGAGTGGGAAGGAGTAGCTTGATGGACTTCGTCTCTTCGGAACCGTTGCTATGTAGTCAACATTTGTTCTGTCCCTTAGTTTTTCTTGGATTTTTTGCTTACTTGGTAGCTTGGAAGTATGAAGCCCCGCCCTATCTGAGTTGATGCGCTGATGCCGATTGGTCTGTGCGCTCTGTCCCGGAATGTTCAGCTTTATCAGAGCAGCAGAGGGGAAACGATGGCTGCATGAGTCGCAGGGCTAAGGTGGAAGAACATATGGAGCTAACATAACGGTGCTTTCGATGTTTCTTTATTCATTAATCGCAACCTGCACACAGCCGATAGTTAGCGACAAATCTCATATCAGACAGAAACAAAGCCCACATTCTCAAAAAACTGTCTAAGAATGCCAGATAAAATCTGAGGAAGTACTGCTACATCTCTTAAGACCACATAATATTCGAAAGGAAACGAATCCATGTAACGGTCCAGCTTGACCTCCATACCAGAACCGTCAGATTTCGATACGTACGACAAGGAGTTGAGAGAGAGGATAGACTCCGATTCTCCAGCTGAATTGCGATGAAGAGAATCAACAATAATAAAGACCACCAATATCCTCTGCTCTTTGGCCTGCCGGAGGAGATGACGGAGCTTGTCGTGATCGTTACAGTGACCATCGGAAATTATGATCTCGAGCTGCCACAGTTCTGCAGCTGTGCTTGATGCACGCTCTGCAGCCGACGAGAATTCGGCCATAGACTTTTCCAACAAGAGTGCCACATCCGTTTTCTCTTGATCAAATGTGAATGCATCGATGATGGATGCCCCGTCCATTGCAACCGTGGCGGCTAGAGGGCGGACCATTTTAACGACGCCTCCAAAACTTGCAAGGCCAATTTGACCAACTTCTAACCTCTCCAAGCCTTGCAAGAGGAGTGCCATGGCTTTGAGAGTGAGATCTATGGTCTTGTCTTCTCTCATGCTCTTGGAATCATCGATCGCCAAAAGTATATTGTATTCCCTTTGGCTTGGACGTGTCCTTCTCATCCAGATCTTGTCCTTTTTGAAATCCGATGCGACAAAGGAAATGACTTTCTTCATGTTGAGTCGTTTCCCTGTCCGGTAATCGCCTCTCAAGCGCGTGGACATCGTGGGTTCGAGTATGAGTCGAAGCTGCTCTGCCAGCTGGAAAGACAAGGATGAGGTAGACGTCATGTAATGTTTCCACACGGCAGCAGGATCAAGGGGTTGCTCTGCGTTTGCTTCGCGCCAGGTAGCATGGGTCATGAGCTTCGGTTGCGGCTCGTCTTGCGAGAGCTTGGGTGAGTTGATGTTTGTCTGATCGAACATTCCGCTCGATGGTTTGAACTCTGCAAAGGGGATTGCCTTTTCTTCGGTGGTATCGTTATGGTCGAAATCTTCGCAGATATCCATAGTAACATCATTCCTTTCTTGGATCCCACCCTGTTCATCAGATATCCCTGCCTCCTCCATTTTAACGTCTTCCTCATGATCCTGTGGAGTGCCCATTGTATCACCAGCATTGTCTGCCCTGTTTCTGAATTCCTCAACCTCGGCTTGAGTAGCAGCCGCGAGAACGGAGTCGGGATCAGTCGACTCGTTTGGATCATACGTCACTTCTGCTCTCTCCAGTCCACCTGAATTTTCCGACTCGGATTGCTCGAGAATATCCTGAAGCCGCTTTCTTAAGGCAGATAGGGATTGGTCCACTGTGCGGTTCTGGCTAACCGAAGGGCGGTGACTTTCTTGGCTCTGGTGACCTTGAATGTCAAGATTGTTGGTCGGAGTCTGTGCTGAGTCATTCCAGGAAGGTTGGGTAGCGCCAGGTTGGGTGGTATCTGCATCGTCAGGAGACGTTCCTGACTGATGCTGGGAACTTGAGGGGTTCTGGTTTAGATCATTGGTAGCATTCTCATCATTGTTTCTCTCGAGGAGTTCCGAGTCTTGTTGCCCTTGACCTCCACCAGAAGAGGCAAGTGTACTTTCAAATCCATCTTTTTGGCCGCTAGTTTCTTCAGATGGATCATCTACCTTGTCGTCTTCTCCGCCATCTACATCCTTCATTCCTTCTGGTGAGGCAGGGTCCTCCTCGTCCGGAAGGTTTCCTATCTTATACGTCAGCGGATCGATTATGTTGTGCGTTCATTTACCTTCATTTTCTTCCGCAAGAACACTGTCCACTTCATCTGCTTCTGCTTCAGTATTATCAGTTGGCAGATCAATATTCAAGTCTTCGGGAAGCTGCAGAACCTCTTGTTCTGTCATCGCAACCTGATCTAGGCCGTTTTGCGGCTCGTGGATGTCGTCTTGAGGCGGCTCGCTGCTCTCTTCATCCTGCAATTCACTCGTGTTTTCTGAGTCCTTTTCCGCGCCAATGTCCTCTCGCTCTGTCGGGTTCTTTGTAGGGTCTTTGGACTCTTCGTCGCCATCGCCTTGACCTTGATCCTCTGTGTCCATTGGCTCCTCCTGCAGTTTGTTTTGCTCTTGAGAACGGTCGACTTGGCTTCCAGGCTGAGAGCGTTCATCTTCTCGTTGTCCTTCCCAAAACTTTTCGTCGACCGCGGTAGAATCCAGAGGATCGACGCTTGACATCTTTTCCTCTATGTCATCCTCAGATCCCTTATCCTGTTGGTCCTCTTCCTCGTTATTATATTCCCTCTCTTCTCCTTCAAACTCTTCACTCATTTCCACCGCATCTTTCTGACTAGTATCGAAATCTTCCTCTTTCTTGTTCTCTGGCATTTCCTCCTTTAGCCCCTCAAGTTCTTCCTCCCCAGGAATCTGGTCGCTAATGTTCTTCTGACCATGTCCTTCCCCCAACCCCGTCCCCGATTCTAACTCGCCGGAACTAGCGTCTTCTTCTCCAGCTCCAGCATCTGGAGGTTGACAAAAGCCTTCCTTAGAAAGCGACAAGACCGTGTTCGACAACACATACGTAAGTTTGGCGATTGCTTTTTGCCAATGTAGGGATTGATGAACCGTAAGACGTAAGGCTTCCAAATATGCTCCTGAGAATGGTAAACATCGAGATACACAACGCTTTGCGCAGTGAGGCGTTCTCAATTTCGAAATCTGGTCAATGAACTCCACAAGGTGTGTACTGAATTCCACGGCCCGAAAAGAGGATGAAATCCTGTGCACCAACCGGTCTGGACGGCTCAAAAATCCTTTCGGGGGGAAAGAATCAGTCTCAGTTTTGATAGAGACATCTTCATCTATGATGCGCGAGAGATCTTGCATAACCACGAGAACATTATCCACCAGATCATTAGATATTTGACGAAGGGATTCGTCGTGCTCCCACTTCTCAGATTCCTCCACTGTCACAACAGTTTTGAGCTCCTCCTCGAATGATAAAAGCCATTGCAGTGTTGGCCGAATTGCGTATGCAAGCAAAGGAAATTCGCTCGTCGCGAGACGGAGTCTCTGAACGGTGCAGAGGTGTATCGAGACTGACGATTGGAGCAGTTTAACTTCACCAGGCACCCATGTAATCCTCGGTAGCGAGCTCGAACAACTTCTCGCTTTCAAGCTTTTGAGGTGCTCCTTGATGTCGTCGATCGTCGGTCGGATGAGTTGTCGAAATTGTTGCGTGATCGTCTGATCTGGAAGCGAGTCGCATGTGATTTCGACTAGGTGATTTAATTCCTGGAGGGCATCCTGAATGTGGCTGAATATAACGACATGTCTTTCTATTTTAGAGTCAGAATGAGTCCATCCTTCGTTGTTTTTTGCCATTTCTTGGAGGCGCAGTACAGCTTCCTCGATGATGGAGAACTTTGACACCAGGTTACACAAAGCGCCGTGCCCACGGTACATAATCGAAACGCAGCTATCGATGTAACCAATTGCCCTTTCTAGATCGCTCTTGAGGATGTCACTATGGGTTGCAGCGATTGATGCATGAACTTCGGGGAGCAAATGGAGGATCCGAAAAAGGTAACGCAGATAAGGCCTAGCATCACCGTCAAAGGCTACAATAAAGCTTCAGTAGAAATTCGACACGACAGGCGTATTTCTCACCAGAGGTGTTTAATGGCGGCAAGGTAAACAGGTAATAGTCGTCGCGAACATTGCTTTGAGTTTCCGCAGTAGGTCGAAGCGGCAGCCCTGACAGTCTTAAGCTCTTTAATAGATCGCTCCAAGCTTTCCGCTTCAGGCGGAGTAGATTCTTCTTTGCGATAGTTCTATTACCTCCATTTGCTGTGACGGGTAGAGGATGATCACGAAGCTCCTGAGTGGTGGTAATGACCATTGAAGAAAGTGTGTCAACGTCGTCCGCCCAGTTACTGGTGAGAGTGTGGGATAGCTTGTCGTTGAGAATGTTTTGAAGTTGATGCCATGTATTCCTCAGATTTCGGTGTCTCGAGTATCGCTCTGATGTGTCTTCATCGAGATCAAGCGACATTTCTGAGGATGGCGGCCGCATAGTCACGCTGAAGGGGGTCTGCGCTTCTTCTTCTGGTGTAAAGCTGAAAAGTTGATTGGATGGCGCCTGTAGTCCTCGTCTGTATTTGCGCACCTGCCTGTAGAGCTGAGAATGGCTCTTTTTGGCGCTGTCTCGAACCGCATAGACATTGGTATCCTTCCAGCTCGCCAACAGGATAACATTCGATATTTCTGCTTGACAACTTTGTGTGACAGCGCTGACTTCAGTCTCTATACTGGGGGAGAACTGTTTGTAGTATGTCTCGACATTGCTAACGGCGTCAGAAAGTGCAGGCGAAACCCGAAATTCTGGTACGGAGCGAAATTGCGTCATCATAGCTGAAAAGGAAAGCAGAAATCGAAGTCGTCCTTCGTACTGCCCAATGTTGCTGTCGGCAATAAACGAACGCAACAGCGATATGGTCTCACGCAGGCGCTTTGTTGGCTCTACATCGCTTTCCATGGCGGGTGACATGATAGTGTAAAATCTGAAGAACCAGTCGCTGAGGTCTGCGTTGAAATTCTTCTCCTCTTTTGAAAGCAGCGCAGACCATGATTGCAATTCTAAACGCCTCCAAGACAACACAAGCTGGATCAGATCTGAACGAAAGTATTCCAAGGAGTGTGCCTTGTCTGCGTATTTTTCCCAGTCTTCTAAATCAAGCAGCAACTGCTCTAATTTCGTTAAGATGCGCATGATTGGAGTGTCGATATAAAGACGAAGAATGTCATCACAACGATCTCTGAGATGTTCGAGAACGACTTGCTCCGGAAACTCTGCCAAAAGAGATGATAGGCGTTGGCGAAGTGGTCGAAGGCAAGCAATGGCGCGTGACGTTTCACGAATGTTACCTTCAGAGTAAAAATCAGGGGTTTCATCATTCAATCCATCCATTGCCCTCCTCCATTGATGCAATCTGGTGGTCTGATATGGTAGACTGAGATTATCCAAACTGTCGGCGAAAGTTACAGCTGAATTCTGGATCACGGTTTGCAAGATCGCGTCTCGACTGGCCTCTAAGATCCTCATTGCTTTTTGTGATTGGTGGCCAAGGAACAAGGCGCTATGGATTGTCCATATTTCAGACCACCAAATGCTTTTCCGAGGCGTAGGAAGTATTGGTTCATCTATGTCCGATTCATCATAAGCAGGGAAGAGGTCGTGGAACTCTTGTCCATCCACATCGTTCTCACTGTCGAGATAGTCGTAAGTTTTCATTTTATACAAGCTGTCTTTCGATTGCTTCTCGTTTTCTTGGATGTCCTGTAGTCGCAACCATTCAGAATGCAATATTGTGTACGCTGATAAGATAGTGGATCTGTCGAGCACAATTGGCAAATTGCATTGGCGTCTGAGGCATAAACCGAGGCGGAAGAGATTCCATTCCATCAAAGGGAAGCCAGAAAGAGAGGGGAGATCGACATCCTCAATTGAAATTGCTACCGTGGGAAACGTGAGGATGTTTTCGACCAATTCTTGCACCTGAGCAGTACTCCGTGATGGAGCGTTCCCGACAATCGACAATCCAAGCTGAAGGATGGATAAGCAGAAGAAAATTGGCCGGAGGATATCGTCAAAGTAACCATAAATTTGCGATAACTTTTGGGTAAAGAGCTGGACAGATGCATATAGGTTTCGACTAATTTCCGAAGAGTTGTCGTTCAATGCTGGAGGGCTAAGTGCATTGGAGAGATCAACATGCAGAACATGCTTCGAAAAACCGTGCAGATCCTGGAAGAGCGCGAATAGAAGGGCTGGTTGGGGGAGACGGGAGACTGGCGGAACCGGAAGACTCGCCGCCTCTACCTTCAGAAGATCATTCCATCGCTCGAGGAGGGCAATCCTCGGAGTACTTTGTGCGGGGAAAACAACATTTGACTCGGCATCGACATGGGTAGAGGTATCGATACCGGCAATTTCATCCGCCAGGAAAGATCCACGATGCAGAATTACAGCCACTGGATCCACAGGGAAGTTGGGAATGAGCAGGCGCCAGAAACTTCGCGCAAGCGCTACCATACTCTTGCCAAGCTCGGTTTCATACTCTCCTTGTTCCACTGCAGCGAGCAAGGCATAAGCCTGTGGCATCAATGTCGAGCAAAATACTGTCCGATACTCCTCGTTTGCTGATGTCGAAGCTCGCTCCAGGATCTGACGACTAACAATCAATGTGGCTGTCAATGTCGATTGCGGATGTTGCTGCACGAGCTCTATCGAAGATTCCATGACAATGCGGATCTGCTAGCTGATTGGCATAAAGGCCGGACGAAACCAATGGAACTCACAGCATCAATGGAAGCAAAAAAAAGGCGGACAAGCTGAAGCCGTCTGGAGTGCTGCTGTAAGGAGTTTCGAAGTAATCGCTGTACATCCATCGCTCCCTGAGCTTCTTTCCGAACTTGGGAAAGATCTTGCAGAGAAGCATCGGGTCTTGTTTTCGTCAGAATACAAAGAAACGATGATCACTGCAACTCACTTCATTCCCACAACAGAAGCCAAAATCTGTGCCCGTAGAAGCAAATGTGGCTGCCACTCTCTTGTCTACTGAAGTATTAAGGGGATGCAAGCGACAACGACGGCGTGGACAAGGGCTCACACTGATGCCGATTCCCTGCAGGCCGTGACAAGCATGTTCGAAGGTCTGGGACAACATCTGGAGTGTGTCCGCTGCCTGCAAGGCTGGATTTGAAGTGTTGATGATAATGGAAAGTGGAATATGATTACTGCTTTTCAGTAGGTGCTTGAGAAATGGTACTACGCTTGTGCCCTACTTTCTTGTGAATAACATGTAGGAATGACCAAGGTGACGACCTACGTCGAGAATTGTCTGCATCTGAGTCTCTATTCCAACCACCTCTTCATAAAGACTTGAGTGATTGTAATCGGAGTTGATGCATGAGGTGGCCGAGTTTAGGGCCTGTATTTTATCAGCGTGTCCCTGCCACCACGTTCAACTCACCTCAAATATGCCCACGGATCTTTCTTGTCTACATTCTGAAGAAAGGATCGTCGAGATTTCTGAAATGATGTTGCTCATATCTAATAAACTATCAGCCAACAATGGATACCTTGGAAAACCAACCTTCAAGCTTGGTGGTGTGAATCCTGGAAACGATCACATTTTTATTCAGCCCGTATAGCCTTTTATCACTAATGCTGAATCCTCTCCAGAACAGTTCGAACCCCTTGCCACTTAAGCGATTCACAAGTGTGATCGCACGCCTAACCTTAGCCACGACTGGATCTGACCAGGGCTTCAGAGCCGATGGAAATGTCTGCACCAATTTCGTCAACCACTCCAGTGTTTCAGCCACTGCCGCATGGTCAAAAGTATGGCGCGCTGCCAGAGCAATCAAATGACGATTGTACGCTCCTAGAAAAAAGATCAAGTCTGTCACGTCCTGAAGCTAATATCAGTCAAAATGTCACGTAGGACATTGGCTCACAGTTTGAAGGGTCTCAAAATTAAACCCGCATAGCTCAATGAGCAGTGCTTGTAGGTCCATTTGAGCAATTGTGACCATCTGCACGTAATCCCCTCCAGAAGTATTTTTCCCATCAAAGGAGGAAGAGTCGGCAGAATGTCGACAAGATGCTAAATTGTAGATGGCGGCGGAATGTGCCGAAACGACGGTTTCCAGGTGTGCATCTGATATTTGCAGGAAGTGAAAGGGCAACGCAGCTTTGTCAAGAGGCTGTGCCAAAGTTATACGGACTCAACTTTAGAAATGAAGAGTAGCTTACACGGTAAGTGACGAAGTGGCGCCGCTGAGATAATGTCTCAGCAGTACGCATGACGTTCGCATATAGCCCACAATCAACTGCTCGGGATAGAAGTTGACCCAATGACCTATCAGAGGACAAGTGACAGTCGAACCTCGCGGCAATCCCATGATATGACGGAGGGATTTTAGCCAGTTTATTTTGCAAGGAAGCGCAATGCCACATAACTGAGGGACTAGGAGCGAGCGGAGAAAATAATCTCGTGAGCCAAGTCAAAGAAGGCTCGTATAAGAGGTTCCGGTATCCAGTATCATTTCCAAATCCCAACGGTGTCTCTGAAGTAACCAAGAATGTCTCAATACCTCGGTTCCTCATGGCGCGAGACAACTCTCCTTTGGATGGGTCAAGGCTGAGGAACATTCTGAAGTCCGGATGAGGGTTGATTGTTATTACTTCGCCTTCAACCGGTCCTCTTTCGTTCACTTGCAAGCGACCATTGATCTCGAAGACAGAGTTAAGACGGTCTAAAACAGCCTGGCTACAAAAGTTGGCGTTACGCAACAAAAGCCACTCTCCAGACAGCATTGACCTCACTAGGCTCCCGTCTCTCCAGACGAAGGAACCCTTTTTGATATCCAGGCTGAGGAGCTTCTGGCGAATGGCGGCTAATTTGGAGGTATAGGTCGATTGGTCCTGTAAACACTTCTCTGTGGCGTGCAGGGTGTTTAGTGCGCACTCCCTATCCAATTTCGTTCCTTCGGCCTTGAATAGAAGATAGTGGAGCTGAGGGATTACGTCCATAATATGTTCGCCACCAACACCGGAGTGCACGGCCTCCGAAACGGTGCAACTGAGCATCTCTATCGCCTGTCGAAATCGGATTTGCTTAGTATCTTGCTCAAAAGTCCCGAGGAGTTCCATGGTATCCTGGGAGCTACTCATGTCAAATTCCCGCAATCTGCTCCCTTTCAACGATGCTAACGTTCGAACTACACCCAAACGAATCTCTTCACATAAACTTTGGAGAATAATCAACCATCCACGATCAATGGCAGTCGCCAGACTCCGATATTCTCCGTGGTATTCTGAAATGAGAATGGGGAAGGCAGACGGTGAGTGGCTCATGGGAAGCTCACGTCTAGGCATTAGATGCCCTGCGTCGAGCTCTAAAAATGTCTCGGAAATGAACAAGGTAGTGGTCGTTCCTATATCTTCCATCCCAAGAAGTTTTTCGAAAAGTTCGGAAGCAGCTGCGCGATCCTGACGTGTTCGAAATCGATGAACGTAAAGCGTTTGGAGCTCTTTTTTGGCAGCATCGAACACTGTGCTCGAATCTTCCTCAACAGATTGCAAAAGTTGGAGCCACCTTAACGTATCTCGCAGGTTGAATTCCCAAGGTGCGCCAAACTGCCCAAAGCTACGCCGAACCCGAGTTTCGATATCCAGTTGCGCATTAACTAAGGCCATCTTTTGGAGCACAGAGATGTCGATGCGAGGACATACCGTGTGAGCGATTGCTACCGTGTCATGTTCAGTAAGGGCCTGTAGGGTAATGCTCGTAAAGCGATTGAGGTAAGATTTGGGAAGACCTTTTCGCCCTCCGCCCTGAACTAGAGGGTTTTGAGTAGCAAATATACGGAACTGAGGATGTTTTCTGAAGTTACGATCTAGTTCCGGGATGTAAACTTCCCCGCGATGATCCAAACAGGAATTGAGGCCTTCAAGTACTGTCTGAGGAGCAAGATTCATCTAATACGGAGAAAAATGGTTTGAGCCAATCTGATGTCGAAAAAAGTTCCAAACCTCATCCAACAAAACCCAGTTCCCATTTTTCATTGCCGTCAGGAAAGGAGCATCTTTCCACGAGAACCCCCCACCTTCCGTGGGTAAATCACTTCCAAAGAGGTCCGAAAGGTCCGTCTGATCTGATAGGTTGATTCTGATGGCTTCATAACCGCAGGCTGCAGCTAGAGCAAGTACCAAACTGGTCTTTCCAACTCCTGGATCTCCTTCCAGCAAGACTGGCTTGGAAATCTGCAAAGCCCGAAGCAGCTTTAACGTGTTGGATCGTGCGGTAGGTGCCACAAAGCTGAATTGGGAGACCAGGGTGTCGTCCCGCCCTTTGACAACGCGAAACGGGCCAACTTGAAAGTAATCGGATGAGGAGACAACACTTGGCGTCGCCTCAATTTCGATATTGGATGAATCAACCATGGAACTAGCCTTTCGTATACAGGAGAGTGTTGCTTCATCACTGACAGAAGCTGGCAACGCATCCACGCAGATGAGCAAACAGCCATGCACGAACGAGAGTGGCAACCCTAAACTCGATTTCGTCGCCTTCATAAAATCAATCCATGCTAGAGCGTCACGCAGGCCGAATGCTTTCTGAGAAAACGCATATTCTGTTTCAAACCAGCGAAAGAAGGATAGAATAGCTGTGCTGTATGCAGAAATATCTTCATTGGAAGATCGCGCCTGCATCACTTCGAGAAAGTCTTCAGTGTCTGACATCGAAGGGACCCAAATCTCTGTAAATCGATTCCTGAGTGCGGGCGAAAGCTCTTTCTTACCATAATCACCACCGGGATTCATAGTTGCAAGGATATTAAATCCAGGTGATGCTACTACGTGGAGATGACTGAAGTCGTCGCCTCCCATCTCTGTTACCGTCATGGATCGTGATGGCTCCAACACGCTGTTGAGACGTTCTAGTACAGAGTCGTCCGCTAAAGATATTTCGTCTAGCAGAAGAAGGTCGCCTTCCTTCATCGCCTGTACTAAAGGACCATCGT